>JACTOM010000824.1:4026247-4120795 GCA_015832385.1 Elymnias hypermnestra
ATGTCGGAGAATAGGAGAGAACGGAGAAACATAAAACACAGGGGCGTAGGGTTCTCCGCCGACATCGTTATTAATTAGATCCATTATTTAATTTCTTATTCTGTGGGCGTTCATGGGTATTGTTGGTGCAATCAAACACTGTATTAATTAACTCGGTTTATAATGTTCAATCACTTAATGTTCCCGATATCAATTTACACAAACTCATTAACACTAATAGCTAGGAACGCGACAGTTTCAATAGTCGACCACTCCGGCCGATCGCCGCTCGAGAACTGCCGAGAGACGGGCCGGACTGCCACATATTGACTCTGCCCCCACGCCGATACAAAGATGGCGCCAGCGTTCCACAGACTATTACACACGGACCAGCGATCCACAGACTCTTGCACTCCGACATATATCTATATATTTAATTTATTCTTTATCGATTAGAGCAATTCATTTACTCCCATGCTTTTTTATCTTCTAAAATAGTCCTTGAATTTATAGAATCATTTCTCAATTAGTTTTCTTTTAGTAAAAGATTTAATTTTATTAAGAGACATCTTAGTAACTTCTTCTGGAATTTTGTTATAGAAAGATATACATACGAGTACAGAAAGAATGAACTGCCAATTTTACTTTTATTTCTTATGTTATATAAGGTGCATGCACTATATATATATATATATATATATATACGCATATATACACTATACATTTATACTGTATCCAATATTTAAAACTAACCTACTGCAACCCTTACATGCAAAGAAAATAACCAACTACCAAATAATGAGACATAAATAAACAAATGTAAAATTAAATACTTCTACATAATAAACATACTTACTACTACTATCAGGTGGGATCTCAGTTAGGTGATGATAACAAATTTGTAATAAAAATGTAATAAATAATTCAACATTGCAATTTTTATGCCCTTTTGCTTTCGCAATTACTCTTTTAATTATGTTCGTCGCGTGACTATCGCCTGTATATCATCAAATATAGTGAGTCATTTGCTAAAACAAAACCTGAATATTAACTTCAAAATGGTATTCTTTTGTAATTAAAACTAATGAATGAATTGACTTTGACATTAATGGAGTGTAATTCTTTCCCAAATTTATTGCTACTACTAGTATGTTGATGACAAGCAGATTTTGTTTATTGAGGCTTTTTATAAATTTTTCATCTATTTTGTATTAGTAACAGTGTCTAGTAGTAGTGATTTTCATTGTTTTTGTGGGATTTTCATTTCTCCTTTGTTTATGACTCCTTGTTAAACAACGCATTTATTAATTAATTGATTAAGGCAAAATTCATTAATCAACTAATTGTGTATAGAATACTTACCCGTTTGTATTGTTTTACTGCTTAAACTACAAGGTAAGGTAAGGTAAGTAGCAGCCCATTAACGTCCCACTGCTGGGCACAGGCCTCCTCACTCGCATGAGAGAGGGTTTGTAGAGCATAGACCCACCACGCTGCTCCACTGCGGATTGGCAGGCATAGTACATAAGTGCATTCTCTATTCCTTCACTCTCATAATCCGGTGTGAGGGGAATCCGACACGACCGAAGAGAGATCAGGCGCAGGACCGACGGCTTAACGCGCTCTCCGAGGCACGGGGGTGGATAGCACCGCCAACTTCCCAACTTCGGGCAAATACTGAGAAAATCTTAATAGAAAACTCAATATTGATTTTTGAATCGGCCCGGGACTTGTTCCCAGGACCTCATGTCTGTAGTCGAACATGCTAACCACTAGACTAATGAGGCAGTTTAAACCACAAATGTAAATTAAACTATATTTCAAAATTAGAACGATAATTAGTATGTAAATTTGCATCTTTAGAGATAGTGATATTATATACATATTCAAAATTTACTGATAAACGGTAACAGAGTAACAAACACTGAGCGTCCTTACTCGTGAGTTCCTGCTGTGACCATCTCTATTTCTTGGGGTTTCGCAACTGCGTGGAGTTGAAGAATACGAGCCTTGTGGCAATTACTCCTCAGGCATAAACTTGATGCCTGGTAATCTGTTTTGCCCGAAATCATACGGATGGTTCCCATCCAAGCCAGTCCAGTGTGTTATCCAATCCGGGTGTTGCCACTGCTATTGCGTCGTCTTCGCCATCATCATCGCCTACGCTAGGAGGTGGTGATGTTCAGCAGGAGCTTATGAAGTAGGGGATACCCAGTGTTTACCGCACTTGGGTGCTAGCTGGCAATGTCGTGGAGGTTTGTGTGGGAAGCTGTCCGCGTGGTGGAATATACTCGGACATAACCTGAATGGATTCAGCCCTTTTTTAAACAGGCGAAACAATTTAGTGGGCATCTAAATGACTCAGATCAAAAAAATGTATCTTATTTTAAAATTATAAAAGTAAAGATAGTTCAGTAGGTCTTATACGAGTAGTAATAAACAGATATTATACGCTTAAAGGTATTCGTTTATTGTTTAATTAAATAAAGCGTATCTTATTCCATAATCTCATATTCTAACCAGTTGAATCTTAAATTAGATACGAAAACCTGACTAACATTATCATGTTTTCGTGAATAAGTTGGAAATTTACAAGGTACAATAGCAGAACAGATAATAATTTTGTTGTTTTAGTTGATGTTATCTGGCTCAAAGTTAGATTTAAGTAAATTGGGATTCCGAAAGCAAAGTCTGATTGGTATTTAAAATTGCTAAACAAGTAACATTTAAATGGATTTAGTTGTAAATAAGTTTTTTTATAATATTGATGTGGTGTCATTTATGCATATTGTTGCTTGTCAAGAATAGTAAATATAATTTAAAAATTCATAAATATAATTTTGTAAATAATATTTTTTACTAGTAGACCCGACAGACTTCGTTCTGTCAAAAAAATTAGGAATGTGGCAGATTTTAGTTTTACGAATGAATATCGAAATGAAATAAGCAGAAAATACAGCAGTACTAAATATCTATAGCTCATACATTTTGTGACTATTCAATTTGATCGGGTTGTGACTAGTCAATTCATGTTGAACTTTGTGCAGCGGTAATAAAGTGCAAATTGACTCTAGGACGTTAGGAACACATCTACATTGCTTAGACAACAGTGCGTACTTGTAATTTATTAAATAGCAATAAAGGTCACATTGACTACAATTTAGTTAGAAAACGTTTGTCTGGGAAACAGAAAGGGGCTGTTTTTAGGGTTATCCCCTGCAATTATTCGAACTTTTCTCGCCGTAAAACCATCCTTGGAACAAACATTAAAAAAAGGAATTGTCAAAATTCACTCAAGCGTTGTTGAGTTATGCGCTGACCAGCACATTTTGCGATTCATTTTTATATTATAGATTAGAGCAATTTAAAAATTAAACAAAATGTTTAAAACATCTCATTAATTGATCATCGTGATATTTTGTGGTGTCATAGCGTCATTTTAAAATAGTGTCCTCAAAAAAAGTGAATTGTTTATGATTACTTTTACAGAGAGCGAATTGTTTAAATATCTCAATACAATATTATTTAGTTATATGATTACATAACCCTTTCCAGGTTAGGACATTACCATCGTGAAATTTAAATAAATAGCATCTGATTAACTTTAATATTTTGTACTAGAGTAACTAGTTCCGGATTACACAAAAAGACAAGGATCATCTACATAAAGTAGTAATACATTGTATTATTTTACTATGCCATAATTCTTCAGACAGGAACCCGAGACTTAACCACATTTTAAGTCTTTCCACGTATTATAATTACTGCTTTCATTTAATTTAATTGATTTACCAATGTGGTTATATAGAAGCGATGCCTATTCTTATATTCCTTTAATGTTTGCGTTATTTCCTTTGTTTCCTATGCTATACGACGAGATGCGACAATTAGGAGTCTGCAATTTTGCTTTATTATCATACAGACCGACTCGCAGCGTCTAATACGAATACAAAATACGTATTAGGTAAATTTACAATCTTTATGAATAAGTACAATTGGATATTTTTCAGAAAATTGTATTTACTATATCTATTGATGTTGTATTTGTATCTTCGGCATTTACAGAATATTCATAATGTTATCTTTTTATGCTCATAAGTACTAGTTTGTAACAATTTGGATTTAGGTCTAAAGTTTCTTTATAAGTAAAATAGTTTTTTAGGATATCAATAACTTTTTTTTATAGTTCAAATAGCGTTAAAGATTACGACATCTAACAAAGGTTAGCGACCTCGATGGATAAGCAGGGTTAATCGGCTTTATGCGATTAGTACGAGTAAACCCACTCCGTCTATATTAATTCTAGAATACACTTGATAAAACTTCTCTCTTAATTGCCTCATTAGTTTAGTGGTCAGCTTATTCGTGTATAGATTAATGAGGTCCTGGCTTCTTAGTGATTTGAAAGTTGACGGTGAGTCCCATTTCCGCGCCTCGGTTTGCCTAGTTCCGCGCGTCGTTCCTACGACGGATCTCTGGTTGTTTTATTTAATTTTCACATATCTTTACAACCCAAAAAGTAAAATAAAGAATCTTACCAAACATTATTGTAAAAACAATATATATTTGTAGTATACAAATATTTTAAAGTTCAGTTCCGTAATAATATATCATTACATTTTAATGAAGACGCAAAAGTAAATTTTTCAGTCTTATATTTACGTTTTTACAATAACACCATCGAATAAATATTGATGAATTTAAGTATAGCAACACACGCCTTCTTACTCTTCGAGAAAATTGTGCGAGAGACCTTTTCTCCATTGTAGATTTTTAGTATATATAGCAAAACAATTTGTTGCTTTTTGACCAATCATGGTAAAATAGGAGATTTTTTTTAAAAGTAATGATATATATTACACAAAAAATCATATTCCATACAAATGCAGTTTAAAGATTGCCGGATCTATAAGGGCCATTAGACTAGCAGTTCAAAAGAATTTATGGAGCGTATTAAGTACAAGGTTGGTTTTAATAAAGAATAGTTTCATGCAACAAAGCTTTACGTTGCTATTGTTACTATACGACGTGGCAGTAGAAACTCCGCAACGATACCCTTTTGTGTATTTTTTCAAATAAATTGAGAACGTCTATAATGTTGAAAATTGTGAAAATGCGTTGCGAAAAGTCCTTACATGTTATAAAACGAAGACTTTAGCCGCGCGTCTGCCTGGAAACAAAAGATATCATGTTGCATATATACATAAGTAAGTAAAAGCCTATTAACGTCCCACTACTGGGCACAGGCGTCCTCGCTCATAGGAAAGAGGATTATTAGAGTGTAGACCCACCACGCTGAGGGTTGGCAGGTATATTACACAAGAGCGCTCTCTATTCCTTCACTCTCATAGTTCGATGTGACGGGAATCCGACTCGACTGCAGAAAAATCAGGCGCAGCACCGACGGCTTAACGTGCTCTCCAAAGCACGGGAGTGGAGCACACCACCAACTTCCCAATTTCGGGTAAATATTGAGAAAATCTTAATACAAAACATCAACTCACGTTTAGTTTTGAATTCGCCCGTCCCGGGACTCAAACCCTGTCTGTGGCCGAGCATACTAACCAATAGACCAATAGACAAATAATAATATAGAAACATATATTACAAATAGTGCACACGCTATATAATATTTCAATCTAAACCACATATTCGACTCGATCAAGCTGATGCGATCCCACGACAGGGAAAAGATAGATTCATAATGTTTTACTACTCATGCAGGTCGCTCGTGTTTATAATATTAACTAAAGTTGTATGAAACAACGAAATCATATTATAACTGGTTAATCAAGCAGTAATATGAAATTTGGGCTTAGGTTTATTTTACAGCTTTGACTCACTTAGCGTTGTCTAATATCTTTCAATACGACGTGACAAAATCATACCTTGTAATAATACTACTTGAGCTTCTCTTATACTTTTATATATTCTTGTATGGTGTACAATAAAAAGAAGAGTGTGTAAATAATTATTTCGTGTGACGGGCCTTTATTTACACAGGTCTGTGTTAATTTACACTTTTGCTACACTTTTACTAAAAAGACATATCGAATATTATCGAACGATTTAAGATGAGAAGGCGTTAACTGTACTATTGCTCGTATGACATAAAATGAATAAGAATAAATAGTAGAACTTAAATGAAAAGTATGTGAAGTATACATAAATGATTTTTTTTTTATTTTATTTATTAGATAAGCCAACAACATTTATGTACAAATTTATGGATACAGAAGGAGGTAAACAAGAAACAATATTACATAACATAAACGTCACTAATAGGCTTATACAGTAATTACAGAATATAAAGCAAATTAATTATAAACTAAGAGAAACAGTTACATGCAATGCACATTTACCAGTTGAAAGAGAGAGAGAAAAATCTATGGTAATTTTCGTAATAATACAAGAACTTGGCGACGGAACCTTGTTACATTGGGATCGAAAATATCTAATTTAGTATTTAAGGAGTTATATTGGCGGCGAATACGATTTAAACAGGAGTGAAGCGATAAATTTGTGCGACTTGGATGTAGCGGAAAAATGTCGTATTTAGTTGTCGATCGTGTAGGTATCTTACAATTTAATTCAATGTGTGCAAGAAGAGATGTATCACATAAACTATTAATTATTTTGTATAGAAGCATTATATCCAAAAGATTTCGTCGCAAGAATATAGGGTCCATTTTGAAATGTTTTAATTTGTCTTCATAAGATAAATGCTGAAGGTGTCTTTCAAATTTGCATATAATTATGCGCACAAATCTTTTCTGAACTGCTTCAATACTATTAACATAAGTTTTTTGGTAAGGATTCCATACCATAGCTGCATATTCAAGATTGCTACGCACTAGACTTTTGTACAAGTGTATGATGCTATGCGGATTCTTAAAGCCTTTGGTAATTCTGAATATGAAGCCCATCATTTGATTTGCTTTTTTGATAATATTATTTATGTGATCTCTAAATGACAAAGTTAAATCAAATGTAACTCCAAGATCTTTAGCGCAAGACTTACGAATTAGCTTAGAATTAAAAACCGAGTAGTTAAATTCAACTTTTTCGCGTTTTTTTAGTAAAGGTAAGCACAAAGCATTTATCCCCATTTAAAATCGTGTCGTTGTGAGTACACCAAAGCTTAACAGAATCAAGATCTGGCTGAAGTGTTAGGCAGTCATTTACATTATTTTATGATACTAAATATTTTTAAATCATCTGCATAAAGAAGACATCTATTTTTAATAACATCAACTATGTCACTTATGATTATCGAAAAGA
Organism: Elymnias hypermnestra; assembly: GCA_015832385.1. Classification (NCBI taxonomy): domain Eukaryota; kingdom Metazoa; phylum Arthropoda; class Insecta; order Lepidoptera; family Nymphalidae; genus Elymnias; species Elymnias hypermnestra. Next base: position 4,033,508 of record JACTOM010000824.1, read on the forward strand.
GTAATGGTCCCAAATGTGACCCTTGTGGAACTCCAGAAGTCACTGAAATAGGTTTGGAATAAAATCCATTTAATGCAACTATTTGTGATCTTTTAGAAACATATGACATTAACCACCTGAGTAAATCGCCATGGATACCATAACGTTCAAGTTTTTTAAACAATAATTAATGGTTTACTTTATCGAAAGCCAATTTTTCTTGTCAATATTTTCAACCAAAAAGTGAGTATATTCAGATAAATTTGTAATAGTAGACTTATTTTTGACGAAGCCATGTTGTTGCAAATGAATAAGGGGTTTAAATAAGAAATAAATGTAATCATACACAATACTTTCGAATATTTTAGCAAAATGATTCAGTATGTATATGGGGCGATAATTCCGTCTTAGTCCTGCTTTAAAAATAGATATTACATGAGCAATTTTCCAAAATTCGGGAAAAACACCACTACTTAAGTGATTTAAAATTATAGTTAAAGGCAAGGCCAGTTCCTTTGCACAAGACTTATGTGAAGGAAGAAGGGATACCGTCAGGTATACCGTCAGGAAATGCTGAATTATTCACTTGTTTTTCGCTAACATATGTCCTGAGTTTGAATCCCATTAAGGTGAATCAACAATCTAATTTTTTTTAGGTCTGAACCGGTGGGAGGTTTCGACCTGGGCTAGTTACCACCCTAAATGAGCAAAGATATAACACTAAGCAAAAAATTTGCATTCCGGTACGATGCTGAATAGAAAATATTAAGACGTAAAATTACCTCTTTCTAGGTTCGTTCTAACATCTTAACTGTATAATCTTTTATCGTTGACATCAATTGACACACACTTTTTTAACTGACAGATTACTAAGGTTTGGTTAGAAAAGTAGCAGCCTGTTAATGTCCCACGGCTGGGCACTTATAAGAGAGAGGGTATTTAGAGCATAGACCCACCACGCTGCACGACTGCGGGTTAGCAGGCATAGCACACAAGTGTATGCCCTTATATAGGTGCACTCTCTTCAAGTGTATTCCTTCATTCTCATAGTCTGATGTTACGGGAATCAGACACGACCGGAAAGAGATGAGGCAAAGGACCGACGGTTTAACGTATTCTCCCAGGTGCAGGGGAAGAGCACACCGGCAACATCTCCAACTTCGGGTGAATACTTAGAAAATCTTAACAAATCAATATCGATTTTTAAGTTCACCCGATCCGGAATCCGTACCCAGGACTTCACGTCTGTAGATGAGCAAACTAACCACTAGACCAGTGAGGCAGACATATTACTGCTTGTTTGTTTCTAACTATCACTACAGGGCAATTAGACATATTTTTGCAAAATTTATCTATAAGGTTTAAAATAAGTAGACACATTTAATATATTCTGCTTTATTAGGCTCAACGTGAAAAATATCAACATTTGTTAGGTAATCTTACCCTCATTAAATCCTATGCTTGTAATTAAGAAAAGGGTGCTCGCTTAGGGCTGTTAGCTGATTATGTTGAAAATGAAGCCATAACGCGTTACTTCCTGCCTGTATTTGCATAAATAAATATATTATTTTACGTATACCGTTAACCTATCACATATTTCGATAACCGACTCAAACGATTTAAAGGTCTCTTATTTATACAAATATATTAAGAAGTGTTCAGTTATCAAATTTAATTGGGTTTATTTTATATCTGTGAAAACACATATTTTGTCTTCGTAATAAATGGTATTCGAGTTCTTTCAGTTCAATATCTAATTCAATGGATATTATCCATGAAGTGGCTATTGCTCGGCATAATGCATTTCCATTGAAACAAAGAATCTGACTCCATTTTAGATAATCCGATAGAAAAAAACTTTGTAACTTTAAGAATTGAATAAACTACAGACGTTTGTCGTTAGTAACACAACTTTTCCGTGTTTTTCTTGGAAAGTCACTCCATCGAAATATATTTCTGCCTCATTGGTCTCGTGGTTAGCATGATCTACTACAGATGTGAGGTCTTGGGTTCGAGTCCCGGGTATGGCTAATTCAATATTGAGTTTTCTATTAAGATTTTCTCAGTATTTGCCCGAAGTTGGGAAGTTGGCGTTGTGATCCACCCCCGTGCCTCGGAGAGCACGTTAAGCCGTCGGTCCTGCGCCTGATCTCTCTCCGGTCGTGTTGGATTNCAGTGGAACAGCGTGGTGGGCCTATGCTCTAAAAACCCTCGCTCCTCGGAGTGAGGAGGCCTGTGCCCACCAGTGAGACGTTAATGGGCTGCTACTTACTTTGTATTTTTAGGGGATTTTGTAAAGAAATCAAATTAAAAATATATTAATGAAAACCACACAAAGACAAAGATATTCCTGGGGACAAAGATCGATTGCAATCTCTGCACTTTCTTTGTCCTCTTCAGCTATGTTCTAAGTTTTCTACTTAAATTTACTAACATTGTTCTATACCTGTAATTTGATTATAGATCGGAGAGAAGAATATTCGAGAGTCACTTTAGTCTTTAACTTTATAAGTCAACTTGCGTGCTTCTTTTGTATAACAGGTTTTTAAAACTAATAAAATTATTTCTTTCTTAAAAGTTCTTAGTAAAGAATGTTCAGCTAAGTACCATTTGCAGATTTTTCAGAGAAGATTCATTGGTAACGATTCCTTAAGCCGCGCAAAACTGCAGAGTATACAACATAGACGTATTGCCGCCGTTCTCAGGAACTGCATGGCACAACACCAGCAGCACCCTTTTACTATCGCACCTCCCGGCGACGTCAGGATTTCCACCCATACGTTGTAGACATCACACCTATCCGCACATAACGGTTCGAAACCTCTTTTCTGATCCGTACTGCAAAACAGTGGAATACTTTCACTTATTCTGTGTTTCGCTAATCCTACAACCAAAAAAAATTTAAGACAAGTAAGTAATTTATTTACATTCAAATAAATAATGGTCGTATTGGAAAAAAAAGCCATCTAATGTTAACTCATGTGAAAGGTTTTAAAGTTTGTGCTATATTTCGCTCGTAATTATAATAATGTAATTTAGTCGGTATGAATGCAGTTAACAGGTACGATATACGAGTAAGAGTACTAATTGAAAAAAACACATCCAAAATAACACCTGATAAAAAGTAGTAGTAGTTTTGTAAATAAGTATGTATGTTACGTTTTCACACAAAAACTACTGGACCGATTTCGAAAATTTTTCATCATTATAAAGATACATTTTCACTGAGCGACATAGGCTATATTACTTTTCCAAAAAAAATAGGGATCCCTAATATATATGCAATAATGTAAAGCGAGGTGTGAAAAATTGGTCACATAAAATCTGTCATCGCGTGTGCTGCGAAAACTATCGAAGATAGAACAACATAATATTCTACAATATTATAAAACGTATTAACACCTACAAAAAAATCCGCAATGCCATATATCTAACTACTGTAGTTGTGCCACTATAACAAATTGCATTTTAAAAGTTAATAAAAGTGCCGACAAGTCTCATTGAGAAGTGTTTCTCCATATTACCACGGGATCGGGATAAAAACGAAACTTATTGAGAGATTTCCTTTATCATTCACCCTTTGATTTGACATTCATACATGTTCCTTTGGCGACGTAAACTTGCACTAATATCGGGATAACGAAATCAAGAACTACGCGGGTAACACCGCGGGGAACAGCTAGTATTTACATACATACAAAAGACTGCAATCGCCGCGGGCATTTCGTCTTAAGTTAACAATTTCAATTTAAGTTCGCTGGCATTTAATGCTAGAATTTATTAATTTTAAGGCATTAATCTGAATGATGAGTCAAAAAATACCACGTATTCAATTATTAATAAAAAAAGTTATTATAAAGGAAAATTATATCTCAACTGAAGTATATCTATATAAAATTTAATGGCTTCTTTACACTTTTTGTTATTCATTATACAAGACTTCATTATAGATATTGCGTTCTTTTATAAATTTATGTAAAAACTATCCTCATTTACGTTTAGTGTGCAACCGCGAAAGAAACCCTAAGTTGAGATTTTTAATAAAGTCTTGTTTGTTATGGGAGTAACGCCAAAGGCAATATGTTAATTTCTTCCGGACAGTTTGTAGTATTTACAACGTTGAAATTAAAAGCTTTTGCTCTAGTTGGTTAGATAATATTGAGTACGAAAATGCAACAACAAGTGCCACTGTCACATATGAATTTTTATTTTAGCTTACTGTAAAATTTTTCTAGAAAACTTGTAGAACTTTCCACAATTTTTATCATAACACGTGTCGTGTTACGATAAAAATTTCGCTCTAGCCCATTACGTTGACTATCTTGATGTATATTAATATGTATATGTATTAATCCTCCTAAAGTCTATATCCATTTTGATGATTTAAAAAATTTTGTGTTTGTTCAGGTGGATTCAAGATTAGTTTTGAATAACAGAATGGTTATGATTAGCATAAATGAATTTAAAAAGATATTTGTAGAAACTCAATTATTAATAAAAAGCCTTATAGTTATTATTACACTGAAAATTTTAAACGATAATAATATTTACGTTATGTTTATTGCCATTAAGATATTCTAAAATTAATACTGACTATTAGACTGAAATATTCTAACATATTCTGAAAATTTTGTATCCTTTGATGTAGAGGTTCGTTGTATGTACATGGTGTTGCATCTATGCCATGCTATTGAGGTGTGAGTAAAGTACCTCTTCATAAGCTTCACCCTCCCTCGCCTAAGTCCTTGATTTGTACGTTTTTGTTAAATAGAGTCACGTTTTTGCTTACTCAGCCTAATGTGCCAGCCAGTGCAAATTAATTTTCTTATGTTAAACTTCGTTAGCATCAACCGATAGATTGTAATGATAATATTTGATGTTGAAATAACTCAAGTTGAGATGTAATAGACGTAACGTTACGACGAAAATTATATCTAATATCCATATACTGCCACACCCAGTCAGCAGTACAGCTCTCGAAATTGTTGACGAGTACACATACCTGCCGCATATAGTCCAGGTAGGTTCGAGAAGGAAGTCAACTGCCGAATCCAACTCGGTTTGGCAGCGTACGGGAAACTACGTCAGATATTTTCGCCCGACATCCCTCGGTGCCTGAACACCAAAGTCTTCGCACAGTGAGTGTTGCCAGTTATGATCTACGGTTCTGTGACGTGGTTGCTGACTATGGGCCTCAGGCGGAAGCTCAGAGTTACTCAGCGGGCGATGGAGAGGGCTATGCTCGGAGTTTCAGAAATGAGGAGATCAGTAGCAGAACCAAAGTCTCCGACATAGTCCTACAAATCGCGAAGCGGAAGTGGCAATGGGCGGGGCACGTAGCCCGCGGGACCGATGGACGTTGGGGCCCGAAGGTCCTGGAGTGCCGACCCTGCACCGGACGGCGCAGTGTAGTCAGACCCCCCACATGGTGGAGCGATGATATCAAGCGGGTCGCCGGTAGCGCTGGAGCCAGGCGGCGCAAGAACAGGCCTTGTGGGCATTATTACGGGAGACCTATGTCTGGCAGTGGACGTTCATCGGTCGAGACGACGTCGACGATGACGACGAGACATAGCGTCTACCGTGTTACATAAGTAATAACAGTCTGTTTCAGTTATAGGAGAGAAAGTTTTTGAACTTAGACCAACCATACTAATCCAGTGTGGGTTTGAAGGCTATACATATCCGAGATGCAGATTTTCTTCTGGTGTTTCTCCCGAAGTATAAAGATGATTTTGAAACAACAATTAGAGCAGAAGTGATTAGAACGAGATTCTTTTTTTTTAAATTACATGTCAAATAAAAGTAGCAGACACGTAGATTACCCACGCCTTGAGTAGGGCGTGAGGGCATTAAAGATAATGGGCTTTTAAATATTGTACTGTCATCGGTCTTTGATATTTGCACAAAATTTCAAATTTGAACTGCTCAAATAAAACATATTCTGTTACATACATACAAATGCATCACCAATTTGAAGTAATTTAGGCTATTGTATTAATGTCACGTACCTACGTGACAATAATGCAATAGCTTAACGAGGCACATTAGTACCGACGTTTATTTCTTTTTGAATCAATGTTAGGAGTCACAAAACAGCATGTTTATTGTGTCGTTAAGAGAGCAGCAAATGGGTGTAATGTGCAAACCGCGGGATTTGCTCTCGTGAGATTTGTGAGTGGATTGCAGCGCTGGGGAAACAAATGCGCCCCTTTTTCATATTGGGGTTACTTTGTACGTTGTTAAACATGGTTAAAAAAATAGGAAGTAATTATCCGTGTGTTAAAAGTAATGGTACAATAATTGTTGTGCTTACCTGATGAATTAACAAACCCCACTTTATTTTACGATCTTACAAATACTCTTTTATTTTCACAAAACGTAAGATTAAGTTTCTTTACATATAACCAACGTAGATAGGAATAGAAGATTAATCAATTAATCTGCAATCATTTCTGCTTGTGATGTAGGTAAAATATTGATTTAAAAATAACTTAAATTGCTATGCCTAAATACTGAGGGACTATTATACTCTACTATGTATACTATGTTTTCAATATGGGCGTTTGGTATCTATTGAAGTTATTCTTTTTTACAATTAAGATTTATGGGAGTATTATTTTATAGTGATTATATTCTATATATACAATGCAATTTTTTTTATAACGATGAACAAGTAACATAAAAAAGAGATAAGGTTAATGGCTATTCCTTCAAGCACGTTTAAACCCTTTTATGTTGGTTTTAATTATATGACGCTGTACAAACTTTATTTAAATGGATGTAATGATTCAATATCTGAAGAAATTATATTAAGTGTCATCCATTACAACATTAGCACTTGCCTGTAATCACATGATGGTAAGTGGTGATACAATTTAAGATGGAAGCATGATATTCTGTTAAGAGGCAAATTATCTCTCATGGTTTCACAGCATCGAACCGGAATACAAATCTCTTTGCTTGGCGTGGTACGTCTTTGCTGTCAGGGTGTTAATTAGCCACGTTCGAAGCCTACCAGACCAGAATACAGACACATTAGAAAATGCAATTTTCGAAATTCGCCTTGCGGGGGATCGAACCCCATGCCTCTGCTAGCAAAGTACTCGCACCACTGTGCACAGCGACGTCGTCAGAATTATATTTAAACTTGTGTGGATATAGAAGTATTTTGTTAATGCTTGAGAATTTTAAAATGGTGAACTACATACATACATACATAGCATCACGCCTTATTCCCATAGGGGTAGGCAGAGACAACATCCTTCCACTTGCCACGATCCTTGCATATCTCCTTCGCTTCTTTCAATCTCATTAAATCTTTCATACAAGTTCGTCGGTTTAGAGTACTCTTGACCTGGCCGTTATTTAAAATGTCCTGGATTTGGTCCAGGAACNCTAATGGTTTTTAATGAGTCTGAGTAAGTGAGTTTAGTGGCCTAAAATCACTAATATCATCATCGCAATATTGGGGCAAAGTGGTCTAAAGGTTTCAAATACAATTTCAATTTGTAACAACATTTAGGCTTGTTGAAAAATATCCATACATCCATATATTGATATTATTTTTCAATGTATCGATATTTTGGAGCGATATTTATTACTTTGATATATCGACGTATCGATATAAAATTCCAAATATCGAAAAGGGAAAATGGATATTTTTACAGACCAACAAACATATATAAATTTTAAGAACAAAAATCTTAACAAGGAATACATTTTATACTCCCTTCTTTGCTTCAAATTATGGGTGATGTAGCGACATATAGTACATACTTTTGAAACTGGCCACTTCGGCGTAAACAAGCTTTTAAAATAAAATGCCAATTTTGAATGGGAAAGGATTTAGAGAGCTGCGCGCTGTAATGGACCCGTCCGTACAAAAATACTTATATTTATGGATTTTTCATACTTTCATACATACGTAAAATGATTATAAAAATATATTATTTATTAATCATAGAATAAAATTATTATATAAAAACTATTAAATAAGCAAATAATAATAAAATATTATTCAAGTCGGGTTCATGAATAGACGGGGCGCGTTCGTGAATTGACCAGCGCCGAACGTCACGACAGCCTCCGCGCTTATATAGGGGGTGGTGATCGGCGCGACGCCGCACGAAGATGTCGCGAATGTATTATACTTATGCGCCTAGTGAATAGAGGGACCGAATTTAAATATTATAACAATATTTAAATTATAATTAAATATTATAAATAAAATAAATGTCATACATTAACTACTGGGACGATACACATATTATTTGAGTTTATCTTGACTATTTCGAACGAGCGTGCTTCGGCATGCCTATAGTTGGTGTTGTGATCCTTTCACTAGGAGAGGTTGGGGTTCGACACCAGCTTATTATGGCGTCTTGAATTATACTTTATGGGGGTGACTGCATGAAGTAGTCTAAAGCGTCGTACTGAATATTACTTTGGTGCATACTGGGGTCGCTGGTCGGGCCTTTATTAACAAGGTTGCGGACTAGCTATAGACAGTGTGGCTTGCAAATCCCTTTGCTTTCAGGGGCTTGCCACGAATATATAATGAACCAATGCTTTTGTTGGTTTGAGAGCTCAGCGACTGGACACTCTGTGTGGGTGTGGCCTCGCATATGCGGATCAACGACATATTATATTATTATACAACATCCCCACCAAGGTGGTGACATATTATACATCTATGGAGTCGATAACAACACTTAAAAGATGTGAATACTATTATTATACCATGAATCCCACCGAGGTGGGGATACATACATCGATCTAGTCTAACTGGACTTAAAACATGTGTAATATATGCGGTGTGGTGTCCTGATCTGTGTAATTGATCTGACAAAATGCAGTGGTGATTTATATATCCCATTATAACGAAATCACGCTTAGCGCATTACAAACATGGCTATTGCCTCATCACAGCTTCGGCTGACAAAATATATGGATTTCGATCCTCGTTTGAATATATCTAACTAGCTGGACGATCGTATATGACCAAATATATTTATATTTATTAAACTCCAGCGATGCCTTTATGCCAGATGCCAGAGGATGCTTTATGTATATATATAAATTATATTAAGTATTGATGAGTGAGGTCGATACAGTTACAGCGCTCATGGTCAGTTTTTAGCTGGTGATTTTTCTAGTCGCGCCTCAATCAGCTAAATTTATGTATTTTTTAGTTTTGGTGGACGCGAATTGCTGTTTGATAATTTGGTTTTTAAGTTGGCAATTTAGTGTGTTCAACTTTAACTGCCCGTCCGTATTGTATATCGTTATCGTTAGCGATATATCGATATATCGTTATTCTTTAATGAAAATATTTAATAAATATATCGATATGATATATATAGATAATATATTGCATTACCGACATCCCTAACAACATTAACAATATATTTTCTTGGATGCTTCATCACTACCTTCAAAATTAATTACTTTTTACTCTGATGTGCAATCTCTCGGTTTAAAAATTAAAATTATTTTAAGAAAGTATTGCTTTGAAGCGAAAAATTGTTTTATAACATGCCTATGTAAATTTGAAGTCAGCAGCCCTCATTGACAAAGTGTATAAATTTTGCCGATACTCAATTGTTACACAATTGATTGGGCAAAGGAATAGAGAATGCATGAAAGGAAAGCTGGTCAATAAGATTACTGACATAGAAATGATTTAAATTCATATCTTCAAAGATACACTGCTAACCTAATTAGATGCAAAATGAGAATGACATTATAAACCTGATTCATATAAACTACACTTTCTGCTGAAATTTTATGAATTTATTGTTTACAATAGGGAATTTTTTTTACAATTTGGATTCAAGTATGAATGTTCAGTTCAATAAATAATGGATTTCACCATAGTTCCACGAGGTCATAAAAACTGGTGACACTTCCGGGAATGTGTGCCATATGTATACCTACTTAAAATTTATTAATTTATTTTTACGTACAGGGAAACGACATGAGGAATTCTGCATATCATAGAAGTTACAACGATAAATGTATAGGCTACATTATGTACTCTCATATATAAACGTGAACAAGTCAATACCTACTTGTGGAACATAAATAGGCTATTTTCTTTTATTTAGTAAATATTACCCTATTTACCTCACATTGTCTCTTTAACCCTAAGGTTGCCTGGCAGAAATCGCTAATAAGCGATAAGGTCGCCTAATTATACTATTGTCTTGGTTTTGTTTCTTTGTTAATTCTTTCATGTTTGTGGAGTACAATAAAGAGTATTCTATCTATCGATTCTATTATTAAGGTCACTGTTAATAAGTGTTAATATGTTAAATCCTCTTTTGATGAGTTCTTTGGCGCTGAATTAAGCTGTAAGTACTTAGGNCACGAGGTCATAAACACTGGTGACACTTCCGGGAATATGTGACATATGTATACCTACTTAAAATTTATTTTTACGTACAGGAAAACGACATGAGGAATTCTGCATATCTTACAAGTTACAACGATAAATGTATAGGCTATATTATGAACAGTAGTGGTTATGGAGCATAGAACTCACGTACACTCGAGTCCACTCGTATATAAACGTGAGCAAGTCAATACCTACTAGTGGAACTAAATAGGCTATTTTCTTTTATTTAGTAAATATTATTAAGGTCACTGTTAATAAGTGTTAATATGTTAAATCCTCTTTTGATGAGTTCTTTGGCGCTGAATTAAGCTGTAAATTACTGAAATTACACTATTTCAAAATATTTTTTATAACGCGACTACAGCATGATACTGTGTATTATGCTGCTTATATATACTAATGCTATTTATATATACTAATGCTGTTTATAATATCCGATGATGGGTTTTAAATATTTATAATTTAAATTGAAGTTTATCTTTATTTAAACCTATATATTTGTATTAAAAATCGACTGTCCATGTTTAGTATCAGCGATATCAATAAACATCCCGTCTACTAGAACACGTTACACGCCTTTGTCGCAAGTACACCATCAACACACCAACTATGCCCTTAATTCCATAATGTCACGTATTTCACTAGCTTGTAACAAATACTATTCACACCTTGACTTATTTTAGCTACCTAAAGGATCCTTAAAAAAGAGATTATCAAAGCTCATGGAACTAAAACAAAAACAAAAGTAAGTTACCAAAGCTAATACTGGAGGTATTAGCTTTGGTTATTATTTACATACTCTAAACCACATAAACACATTTTCGCTTTTTGAATAAAACACTAATTCTTCTTACACGACTAAACTTCACCAACGAATACAAATTAATTCGCAATACACTCATTCATTCTCAAAATGTTAGACGAAGTAATCAAAGCTATACACTCGCAAATAACTGAAAAAGCACCAGTTGCAGATGGATAACCGAATGAACTTTTAAAAGGTACTTTAAATATTTTACACAATAATTTAGTCAACATGTTTAACGTTATTTCAATTAAAGAGGAAATTCCAAATGCAATGGACTACCTCTACAATTATATTACTACACAAAAAAGGGAAGAGAAATGATTTTGGTTATTATAGACCTATTAGTTTAATGTCAAATCTCTAAAGCAGGTTATAGAAAAATGCAATCTGCCCTATTATCTTGCTTTTATAGATTCTAACAAGGCATTTGATTCCCCGAACCATGAAAAATTTGGGAAGTATTGCTTAGTCAAGGAATTAACATAAAATGCATACGACTATTAAATATATATATACATAAATATGACAGCAAATGTAAGAACAAAAAGTATCTATTCCTTATTTGATTTCAAACTTGTCCCCTAGGATAAGTTTGAAATCAAAAGTTATAGATATATAAGGCTTTATAGCTTTAATATTTCACCGAAAATGGTGAAAAGGATATTAAAGGCTTCTATTGGCATATTTTGAATGAACTTCGTATAATTTATTTTGAGGAGTATATGAATGTGTGCTACGCTGTAAATGGGAACCACGATATGCGAAAAGTTATTATTAAATTTTCGCTATCCGAGCAAAATCTCCACGCGGACCCGTGTTACCCGTGTGAGACCGGCTAATTTCGTCATAATTTATAATGCCCCATTCCTGTCTACTTTTACAAACATGGGACAGGCCTTTTCTAATTAATAAGATCAGGATTTGTGTTGGCAGAATTATTTAAATTTACATATGGATTAGCAAATTTTTTTACGTATCAACGTACTGATAACGATAAAGACGGTAAATACTAAATGTTTGTAGACTTTAATGTCTACAGATATAACGCAACTTTGCTATATATATTTAATAATATCTTATATATCCGTGAAAATATTCACTTATAAAGGAAAGAAAGTGAAATACACAATTTTAATTTCTTGTAATATACTTGTAATTTCATATTTTAGAAGGAAAAAGTTTCAGATATCATTAGTCGGGTAGACCATACGCATTTTTAAGAAATATGGCAAAAACATACTTTTACAAAAGGCATATTAATGTTAAAGCTTATTTGAGCGATAATAATGTTTGGTCTTGACTTCAGTTGCACACAAAAGCAAAAGATTACTCATTGTAACTTTCACAGATATCTCTAAAAGATTACTCTGTGAGTTTATTGCCGGTTTCTTCTCAACGGATTCAATTTCCGAACCGGTGGTAGATTTGGTACCAATGGACAGACTACTGATGATTCAAAAGTGCTGTTTGAGCCTACTTGAATAAAGAATATTTTGATTTGATTTGAAACATGTCCTTATAGAGCCATATTAATGCTTCATTCTGCCACACTCGCAAATTCTCCCATGCATCCACATGCTCCCATGGTAACCTAATTAGACTACCATTTTCAAATTAAACAGTTCCACATATCTTCCCATGAATTATATATATTTTCTGTATTTCTATGTATTTGGAGGAAGGTCTTTACATGTTTTTAGATCTCTTTGCAGTGATAAAGTATATGTAACCGTCGGCAAATAAAGCAATGCAGAGATAAATGTGGAAATATTTGCCGGAAAATACTACAGTTTCAGAGGGAATCAATATAACCTGAAAGAAAGTAATTTACCTCTTAGTTTCTATACAGTATTAGACAGGTTGACTTTTTTCCTGACGACACGTGTTTGTCGGTAAGGGTGTAACTAGCGAGAAAAGAAACCTCTAGTTCAGACGTAGATAATTTAGAAAGTATCCTGTCTGCAATATGCCCTGCCTGGAATCAGATTCATGACCCTGCTAGCGGAAATATTCGTACTAATACAGACAGCGAGTCAAAATATTCCAGGTGTTAGGAGGTGTTTTATTAGCATTATTTACAGATATTTTATATTGTCTCTGAGAAATCAGGTATTTTTGATTTTGCGTGTCATTGCTAGGTTTTTTTTAATAAAGTAATGTATTTTTTATGAAACTATCGTTTCATTTAGCTGTATTAACATGATGGAGCGTAAGTAATGCTAATTGAAAGTTTTAAAAATACGATTTCTTTAATAGGATGAACTTTTTTCCGTTCCTTCATCAAATGTGTCATTAATACTATCTTCTGTATTCGGTTTCTGAAGCCGTCTCCTAACACCTTGTATATCTTTTTCATAATCGTATATTTATACTTATTAAGGATTTATGTATATATATGTGTATGTTTTTATCTTTAAATTGTATATATGCAGTTATAACTCAAATTCACATATCTCATATTGTAAGTGAAGAGTAAAAAAAATGTTTTTCTTACACTTTCTGGGGTACCTAGAAGAGATCTTTTTAAAGGGATAAGGTATTCTATGAATACTAATTTTAATTAAGTTCTGTGCATAAATAAATAAATAATTATCGTATGATTCCATATTTAGCTAACCGCTGTAGAATTATTACATAAAATATGACGAAATAAGAAAAGAAGAAGGGGTTAATACGGTGCAAAGAGGTGGCGGCGCGTCGTAGCAGGGGAACTGTAAAGTTACTCAAGTTTCGTTTACGTAGCTAAAGAGAGCAAGGGGCTCCTTATAAAGCAGTTTCATGAATATTTATACGGATTTAAAGATAGCGTACTGCGGCTGTGTAAACGACAGCTTCTGAGTGCGGTGTTGAATTTAAACCTCAAATTTCGTTTTCTGAAGTTATTGATATAATATTATTTATGTGTTTATAGAGCAAGTATTTAAAACTTTCTCCATATTCCAGTTTGAACTAGTCAAATCTTTTTCAAATTGTACTATAAGTAGGAAAACTTATCCATGGCCCCCACGTATAAACGGTCAACGTTCTTTTCAAACATTTGGACGTTTTTTGTAAGTGTTACGATAAAATCACCCTGTTTATCAACGTTCTAGGTCATCGTTTTTCTTAAAACGTTATGCTTAAAACATGTCATTTTTACTAAAGAATGTTCCCTCACTTACTCACTCACTTCAACCGATGGACGTTCACTGTTGGACATAGGTCTTACTTAATGATGCCCACTGTGCCCGATCTTGTGGCGCCTGGCTCCAGCGGCTACTGGCGACCCTCCTTATATCGTCGGTCCGCCTTGTGGGGGGTCTGCCTATACTAAAGGTGCGAGGTCACCATACCAGCACCTTTAAACCCAAACGGCCATCGGTCCTTCGGACTATGTGTCCCGCCCATTACCATTTCAGCTTCGTGATTTTTAGGAATAAGTCGCGGTGACTTTGGCTCCTATACAGATCTCCTCATGTCTGATTTGATCGAGTAGAGAAACTTCAAGCACAGCCCTCTGCATCGCACGCTGTGTGACTTTGAGCTTTCGAATACTGTATCACTGGCAATACGCACTGTTGGAAGACTTTGGTCTTCTATGCAGTAATAAATAATATATTTTTGAAACACTGCAATACAAAATAAGGGTTTATATGATTCTTTTCATGCAGAGGCCATCGATATATGATTGGACTATCCATATTATTTGATATTTAGGTGGAAAGAAATAGAAATAAAACGATTACTATGAAAAATACCACGAGCGTCACACGGGTTAAAAAGCGTAATAAACAATAGAAGACTTTGGACACATAAAAACTTATTATAAATATGAGTGCGTTCTTATATGCCAATGCATATACGACATATATGTGTTAGCATATAAGAATACCAATAATATCGAAATTCAGTTGTTTATTAAAAACTTTATTCCTTCATTCTTTGTTAAATACACTTTTTTAAACTCTTGTAGAGAATGATACTTAACATTAATACAATTGAATTCATTATTTATCTTATTGTCGAAAATTGTATAAGCCATCTGTTGAACGCTCATATAAAGGTTATCGAAGACTCGTATAAGGTATTTCTATGGGTACGGTCATTAAATTTGAAAATTAAATTAAAATTATTAGTAACAAATACTAACGTATCTTTTTGTAGCTTTAAACTTTAAGCTTGTAAAGCGGTATGCATATTCATCATATACTTTTTGAATGATTCTTTGCTTTTTCGAGTAACATTAAACTAACAAGAATACAAAAAACTATACGCAAATAAAAGGTGCAAACAGAAGTCTTGGACTGAAATTGTTTTTTTTTTTAAATTAGTTATTCAGTAGTATGCTTAAACAAATATGTACTTTTTGTCACGAAAAAGTTTCCATGTAATCATTAAGTTCAAAAACATACATTGCGATCGATGTCTTCATTCTTTTAAGTAAATATGTAAAAAACTCTTACAGCAGTATTTTTACCAGAATGAATTTTATTAGAGGTCGTCACAATGTCAGAGTGACAGGAATTGCAATATAATATCTCGGAGAAGTTTTGTTGACTTTGTTACCAGTTCAGTTTTACTTGAAGCGAAATGGCAGGAAACTGGAGCGAACTGCACTTATGGAAATATATAAATGAGGTTGTAAGAAGTAAAGGCACTTTGAAATTAATGACTCAGAACTCTCATATCAAAGTCTCATGTAAGCCATTTTGAAGCTACTTTTATCCAATAGTATCGCTACGTATGATGGACTCAAGTTGCATTTTAGATATTTTAATGTTTACATAATTTCGATGGCCCCATTTATCAACTTATGAAATTGTGTTATTAATCACGAGCAATGTCCCGAGGTTTCACCCGCGTAGATACGGATGTCGTGGCAGTGGAAACTGTACTAAGTCACACTATAGATTTATTATTTATTATAGTTAACATAAAAGTTTTATTCACTTAGTTTTTAATTACTTCTTTCAGTACATTACATACACACATTCATAATCTTAACAACATACAAATTTTACGTTACAAGGAATATTTCTCTAACTAATACATTGCAAAATTCGTAACATCATTTACGTAGAATATCCGACATTAGTCAATTTAAAAATGAGACGGAGAACAAGTGGAAGAGATGAAAGAATTTCTATACTTGAGATCTAGATTTACAAAAGATGAAACGTGTGAAAGTGATATTGAAAGGAGAGTGAATGCTGGGAATATGGTAAATGTTGCTCTGCGGGCCTTTATGAATAGCCAGATAGTGTCTCAAAGGGCCAGACTGGCTGTGCATGCGGGAGTGTTGGTGCCAACACTTATGTATGGTAATGAATGTTGGGTATGCCAGAAGAGTCACAAAAGTAAAATTAATGCGGTAGAGATGAGAGCGTTGAGAAGTATGATTGAATTGAAACTGAGTGACGAAGTAAGAAATAGTGTGATAAGACAACGTTGTGGTATAAAAGAAGATGTAGTGACTGAAATTGAGAAAAAGTATGCTTAGATGGTTTCGGCACGTAGAGAAAATGAACAATGAGAGTAGACTGACTAAAAGGATTTATAAGTCAAGATTGAACGGGACAATTGGAAGCCCAAGGCGAACTTTCCTGGACCCAATCCATTAAATATTTTAAATAACGGCCAGGTCAAGAGTACTCTAAACCGACGAACTTGTATAAAAGGTTTAATGAGAATGAAAGAAGCGAAGGAGATATGCAAGGATCGTGGCAAGTGGAAGGACGTTGTCTCTGCCTACCCCTATGGGAATGAGGCGTGATGCTACATGTATTGAAAGATTTTTTAAAAACTTTGCAGTAATAAAACAAAAATTCAAAATGTAAAACTTTTTTCTATAACAATAAGGAAGAGATTTATTTGTAATACTTTATTGTCACAAAACTTCCCTATACATAAGATTTGATATTCTTCAGAATTTCGACTCGGGATACATTATTTTCTTTAGATTGAGGTTTTTAAATTCGTTATATCTTTTGAATGGAATGTCCGATTTCATTAATTTAAAAATATTTTACAGGAATTAAAACAGTCTTTAATAGAATAACATTTTATTTAATAAAGATATGGTTATGGTTTGATCATTGTCGGCACTATTATTAACTTTTTAAATGTAAAAATGTATTTACAGTGGCATAAATACAGTATTTGGAAATAAGGTATCGCGGACTTTTTATGTAGATATTAATATGTTCTTTAATATTATAAAACATTTTTTAGTTCGGTCATCAATAGTTTCCACAGCGCACGCGATGACGGAATTTTTGGCTTACACTTTGGTTTACATTAATGCAGTTTTAGTAGGGATTCCTATTTTTTTCTGAAAGTAATATAGTTTATGTCGCTCAGTGAAAACGCAGCTTTCTAATGGTGATAAATTTTTTTGAAAAAGGTCCAGTAGTTTTTGTGCGAAAACTTTACGAACTTACAAAAACATACATACTTACAAAAACACAAATGTTTCCTCTTTATAATATTAGTTTAGACCACAACAATTTTATAAAAAATATTTATAGCATTTTAATAAAACCGAATCGTATTGGTGGGCAGATTTACTTTGGCGGCACATCGTTGCTTGTAAACAAACATACATACTTACAAAAACACATCATTAGTACAAACTGTAGCCAGTAACAAGTAAATTATCATTGAAACACTATTTTACAAAGCTAGAATTTTATACATGACTATTTATACAAAGTGGCTGTCGATATAACAAATCTTTTTTGAATTTATGCTTTTACTTCCTACTCTCCTCATATATCTTGTTCTAATCCTTTCAAGTTCAAATATTATCATTTAAATTTTTCTTGCTTCACTATAGACTATAAATATTTTTTCTTAAAAAGAACGTGATTTAATATTTTCTTTTTATCGATTACACTTTGTGTACAAAGTGTAAACTTTGCACAAAGGCGATTATTGATATTGTCCGAGGATGAAGGGGGACGCTCTATTGTATCGAGTTCCTTTATACGATCTCTCGCTTGTCTCAACACTTTGAGGTAAAGCAAAGGATGTTTACGAGTTAGGGCCTGACATTTTTGTCAGAAGAATTTTGTTACGGATTTTTTTCATATTTAGTAAATATAAGGAGCAAATAACATCAAAGAAGGCGAAGATATATTGAGCATTTGGAACATGTTAAGAAAAAATTCTTACAGAATTTTGTTTTAAGCTAATCGTGATATATCCCCGTAAATACTTTTTATCAAACTCGACCGATAATGTCAACTGCTTGATTGTATATAAACGTCATTCATTTATGCCGCTTGTATTGCTGACGATCAGCAGGACCGTATTAGTTCATTAATTCTTTGTACTAATGTCCACTGTGCAAACCCAGCTACTTTACCAATTCAATTGCATTGCAATTAATATCCGTGTGCTTAGATATCCAACGGATTTTCTCTTTTCTAATTCTATTTCGTCACACTAAATTACTAAGACAGTTGTTTTAAAGTCTATATTCTATGCTTACAGACTGCTCTGGATGTGTTCTATCGAGAAAAAAGAAAAAAAGTAGATTCTTCAAATTGTTTAGCTTATGGTAAACCGGAAGACTTGCAACATTTTTCAATGGATTGTTTTCCGATCAGCGGTATAAGAGAACAAGCTGTGTTATTACTTGATGTAAATAAATATGACATTGATTATATAACCAATGTCAATGCTATTTATACAAAAACATTCTAGATGAACCAAATTCTGGGGCAACTAGAAACACATTTAATTTTTATATTTACTGTGGTAAATTTATTATTGAATAATTAGTTAAGTTGCATATTTAGTTGTTAGGAGTTTATATGTATAGTTAATGTTTAATACTTAAGTGTAAGGAACATTAGGGCTTATAATAAAGGAAGTTTATAAAAAAAGCTTATACCCACGATGGTCGCTGATAATGGCGTAGTCAATACTATTGAAGCTTAAGTTTTGATGGTGAGTGATTTCGCATAATATCTGAGTAGAATTTATACATGGTTGAAGAGTTATACATTGATCGAAGAGTTCTTAACCACAACTGGGTGAAAGGTAGTAGAAAAAAGTATAGAGTCAACATATGTGAGATGTCTATTAAATATTTAGCGATAAACAGAAACATCAATATAACACAGTAAAAATAAGTATATAACTTTCCATGGATAACATAAAAAATCATAATATATTCGACCAAGAAGTTTTTTATCAGTACTTACACGATAATAGATTCTTATAGCAACAGTATATTATGTTGAATCATTAATAACATAATTGTATTTGATAGATATTTGTCTTACTGACCGTTCATTCCTCAAATAATTAATATAATGATAGATTTACGGCTTATTGGACGCCGTATCGAAACTAACATCTTAATTGCTATTGTGCTAAAACATAATAAAGAGGGCATTATCTTCGCCAACAGAAATTTATTATTGAGAAGCAACTATGGAAATAGTTCTGAGAAATTATTCGCAGTGTTATTTATAACGCTTTTATTTAGTATAAACAAGATCATGGTTTTTTGACATAATGTGTCTGAAGTAATGTGAGACATCGAACTGAATTATGCAATGCTGATGTGCTTGAGTTTTTCAGGGTTATTTCGGTTATCGCAGGGAGCTTTGTTAAAAAGCTTCTTCCAGGATTGAGGGGAGGTTATAAATATAAACCCATTAAAATCACCTGCAGAATAGATAACATAATAGACTGTGCAACAGTTTATTGTAAACTTAAACTTTTGTCGTCAAACTTTGAACTGCAGAATTCATTCATTTGCATAACGGTGTGTAGAACCTAATAGAGGTGGCTGTTAAATCAATTGTGAATTTTAGTGGGAAGTAATGTGGATTAACAAATTATCCAATTTTATGTTCTGCTTACTGTTCCTATATAATATTTTTATTTAACTTTTAATAATATAAAATTATCTAATGCTTTGGCATATCAGTAAAACCGACCACGATGTTCTTTGCAAATTAATTGCCATTATAAAAGTATTAATAACGTAAAAATTCTGTATTACATGTTAATAAAATACAAGGATATGTTACTAAGAATGTGCGAATATATTTTTTAATGTATAAAACTGTTAAAATAAAGGTGGGAAAAAAGATTAAGAATGTACAAAACAAAAACATATATATTAAATAGAGCTCATAAGAATGCTTTTTACCTTTTATATTTGACAACATTATTAAGTCGTCACGTGATAAAATGGTAACAAGTTCCCGAAAACCGGCATCAATTTTAAAAGTATATTATTACTTTGAAAAGATACGCTTCGTATAAGGCGAAGTTTTTAAAAGCAGAGTTCATAAGACGGCTTTATTAAACCAATGGCAGGTGTGAAACAGCTGACGTTTTGATATTAATATCATTGGTGGGTCCCTTGATGACGGATATACTTTGTGTTAAAAATTGAAGCACGCTTACGTCGTTATTATTTCTAGTGTTCTAGAAAATTTAAATATTTTTCGTTATTGGTGTAAGAATTTGAAAAAGTAAGGTAAATAGCAGCCCATTAATGGTCCATTGCTGGGCACAGGTCTTCTCTCTCGTAGAAGAGAGGGTTATTAGACCATAGGCCTGCTTCGCTGCTCCACTGTGAGTAGGCAGGCATAGTATACAGGTATACTCTCTGTTCCTTTACTCTCATAGTCCGATGTGACGGGAATCCGACACGACCGGAGAGAGATTGGGTGCAGGAACGATACCTTAACGTGCACTTTGAGGCTATGTGTTTAAACACTCCGCTAACTTACCAACTTTGGACAAATATTGAGAAAATCTTAATAGAAAACTTAATAACATTTTATAAATTGGCCCGACCTGGGACTCAAATATCCTCATGACGTTAGTTGAACATGTTTACAACTACACCAATGAGGCAATTTAAGCGAGAAGAGAATTGTAAAATATGTAAATTTGATTGTAAAATTTATATAACTATCGTATATGTGTGATAATTTCAAGTTTCAGTCAGTATATGACATCATATTTGCTCAAAAGGTAGGTTCTCGATGCCTTCGCTTAGCTTTATTACTTACTAGATAATGAAAAAGTAGGATCAACTGATTAAAATTATCTCAAGTAACCTTTAAATAAACCTCTATTTAAATAAACAAAATTGGAGAGTCTATTCGTAATTTCAAAATAACAGCTTTTCACTAAATGTATATGAAAGGAAGTTATTTAATTTTTTTATAAGTCTGTATGTTTGTTCTGCTCTGTAACGTCTGTAACAATTGTATAACTAAGCTTATTGTATTTTTTTAAAAAGGCACCCGGAATAATGTAGGTAACACCGCGGGGAATACCAAATATAAAATAAAATTAGTTTCGGACAAACTAACGTATAGGAAAATACACAACAAATGAAATAAAATAGTTTATTACCTTTGATAGTCTTGTGTTAATAGCTTGGTTAGAATAGTGAATTAAGCTTGACTGTCCCTAAATTCCCATTGAAACAAATTCGACCACGTGCGATTAAATTTAACTTATCAGCTAGTAGCTTTGTGTTTCTCTAATTTAGTTAAAAGCTAATCTTCCAGTGAAGTGAGCTCGAATACAAGATGCGAATCAAGCGTCTTGCATGAGACTGGACATTGGCCCCAATAGCTTTAGTGAGTTGAGTAATTCACTATTGGAAATTACTGGAAATAGCTTCACATATTAAAACTTACTAACAATAGTACATTTTAATTCAAAATGCCAATGTACATAATTATTTCTACCAAAATGGCTTTCTTTTTAGGAAATACATACTATAGCCTGAATAATTGCAGTGATCTTGTTACGTTGTCATATCTGTAATGTTTATATTTTTGACGGCTTTGCTGCATTCATGTGGGTAGTCGTTTCGTAAGCAAGGCAGATTTATAAAATTGTATTTTCTTCTTTTTTGATTCTAGATTGGCGGTAGGCTTTGGCAGTTTGTTCTTGTTACCATCTTGCCAACAAAGATGTGCCACCACTCCAAATATTGGCGCTTTAGTACGACGCTGTGTAGAACCGTAATAATATACCTTATATTACCTTTTACCAGGTTATTGGGCTTCCATCTGAGACGCATCATCACTCATTTTTTATCAGATGAGATTACAATTAAATAATAAATGATTAAATAACGCAAAAGGAATAAGAGAAAAATAAGGGACGCAGTAGTACTTTATAAACATTTATAAAAATTGTAAAGAAACCATAAAGAAATATATTCCTTTGACTCCTGAGCCATTGAGTTTATAAGTATACACTTAAGTGAATAGCTGTTGAATCAGAGTTGAACGCAATTAAACAGCACTGCTGGTATATCTCAAAGATTTTGCAAAAGCCCTCCATGTGATCGTACTGTGTGAATTTGCTCGTTTGAGGAATATTTTTCTTTGTTTCGAGGCTACTAAGTGAAATTAGGTCACATTTACAATGTTTTGAATATTTTAATTTCGTATGGACGTAATTTCTTTTTGTTGAACAAAGAATAGAAGTATCTTTAATATTTATTTTCTAAATTGCGGATCCCGCAAATGATTCACAATCACTTGAAGTTCCTGCTCTTACTTTGTAGCTTAGTAAAAAGTATATGGTTGAATATCTTTTCTGGCCTTATACCCCTCATTCTAAACATTCAATGCAATAACTTAGTGTTTATATTTCGCCGTGATTTTTATAAAAAGCAGCTGCATCTCATTTGATTTTGCCCAGTTAAAGCTCAATCTCACTGGACAGTGTACACTTTTACTTCAAAGTGACGTTAAAATGATGTTGTTCTATGTCAAAATTTACGTAACAGTCGCCTATAAGTCATTGTTTCATACTTCTTTACGTTAGACCTTATATTACTAAATGTAACTTATAAATGTATGACATCCAGTTGACCTCTTTATTACTTAATAACGCAAGTAAAGTTACCATGTCTACGTAAAACTTGATGATCTTGTTTGAACGTCAATTTAAGATCACGTATTCGCTGGTTGGGCGTTATTACGAAAAAGTTATAGTAGTGTGTATCAATTTTTTTTTTATATGATCCTTCTTATATAGTCCAGTGTGTTGCTAGATATCCATAAACCTTGCACAAAGGGTACTTACGTCCTCGTATGATAAAACGGAAAACTCTATTGTTCGACACTACGTTATGCGATCGCTTGTGTCGGCGGCTTTTGTCAGTGTTTTGAGTAAATAGGAAGAAGCTTTCAAGCTGTGTTTAGGAATTTATTTATTACAGGAAGAAATGGTTGATCAATAAATATGACTCGAAAATATTTATAACCTTTGATGCCAATTTAGGAAAGTATTTTTTTTTATTAATTTGCTAGCTGGCCCAGCAAACTTTGTTTTGCTATATAATAACTACTATCGTTATTAAAACATAGGGCTTCGTGGTAGGAGGGTAAAAATTTAGGAGAAAATGTATTTTTTAATTCCATTCCGTTAAAAAACAATTTACCAAAAAATAAATTTTTGGCGTGAATCATCTTTAACATTTAGGGGTGTAAAAATTGTTTATAAATCTGTTCTAATAAGGTAAGTAGCAGCCCATTAACGTTCCACTGCTGGGCACAGGCCTCCTCACTCATATGAGAGAGGGTTTTTAGAGCATAGACCCACCACGCTGCTCCACTGCGGATGGGCAGGCATAATACACAAGTGTACTCTCTATTCCTTTACTCTTATAGTCCGACGTGACGGCAATCCGATACGACTGGAGAGAGACCGACAGCGTGCAGGAACGACGTCTTAATGTGCTCTCCGAGACACAGGGGTGGATCACACAGCCAATTTATTCCCAACTCCGGGCAAATATTGAGAAAATCTTAATAGAAAACTCAATATCGATTTCGAATTGGCTCGTCCGGGGACTTGAACCCAGGACCGCAGGTCTGTAGTCGAACATGCTAACCACAAGACCAATGAGGCAGTCTATCCTCATACATATTGAAAATAGATAAAAAATTCTTCAAAATCGGTCAAGCCGTTTCTGAGGAGTACAAACACTAAAGCTGTGACACAAGAATTTTATATAGTACATTTTTAACCTATTAGCTGTGACAATGGTACGTGTTCGTTTCTTTTTTAATAGTTTTTAGTTTCTAAAACCCAGTCAATGAATTAAGGTGATGGTATTTAAATCGTTCCATTGATTAGTGAGAGGCTTAGGCCGTCTTTACCAAATAAGACATGCCACAAAACAAATTTATTTTCACCTTTTATGTACAAACCCCTAAGAGATAAAAGATGAGGATTACTTATCTTTTACTCAATTATTTATTGTAATGTGAAAATATGTTGGCAGGCACCAGAGATACTTGAAATACGGGAATACATTTCTATGACAACGTAGATGCTCACTGAAAATAGTTTTGCCCATATGCTCACGAAATCTAGAACTACGCGTGTGATAACGCGGGGAACTACCATTACTTCCTAAAAATATTGCAAGGAAGCTTACATTATTACGGTTTATCCATAAAAGTAAAGACAACCTACTAAACTGCCAATATAACATTTACATTGTTCACCGGCAGTGTTATTTTTCTATAAAAAGCTATTTACAAAGCCAAAATTGAATAATGGTCCATTGAGAATAATTTGATGACCAACCTGAAAACCAATTGCAAATTTATCTTTAAAGCAAGATAGCGCAATAAAATATTCCATTTCCTGTAGTTCTAACAGTTGCGATTAAACCCTTTGATCGTACGCCTCGTTAAGCTGTGATCTTTTATTTTACTTTTAGCTGCAACTCATTGTAGAGATATATTTTATCTTTTACATTTTATGTAAATTTTCAGAATAATAATGACAGATTAATTTAAAAATTTGTTTTGGTGTTAATAGCATAACAATTCAAATAAGTATGGTGTACATTAATTTGCTTTTTTTAATATTTAGATGATAGCTAGTGTTAGGTTTAAGTTCAGAAACGATGTTCAACTAAGCTTTCAGGGTACATGGAAGCAGCACCAATGCAGCAGACTTCATGTAAATAATTAAATTTGAAGACCGTTATTCTTTTTACCTTTCATTCCAATACGAATATATTACCCAAACCACTCGCATTACTTATTTTTAAATATATACTTATATATAAAACACAAAATTTATGTACCGCCACACGGAGTCCTCGTTGAGAACAATTTTGAGAAGGAGGTCAACCGACGAATCCAACTCGGTTGGGCAGCGTTCGGGAAACTACGCCAGATATTTTTGTGTACGTACTTTTCCTCGAACAGTGCGTGTTGCCAGTGATGACCTTCGGTTCTGAAACGTGGTCGCTGACTATGGGCCTCATGCGGAAGCTCAGAGAGAGAGAGAGAGAATACACTTTATTGTACACTATAAATAATACTTACAATATATACCATAACTTAATCATAGATTACAAAAAGGCGGCCTTATCGCTCAGTAGCGATTTCTGCCAGCGTCAGAGTCACTTAGCGTGCGATGGAGAAGGCTATGCTCGGAGTTTCTCTACGTGATCGAATTAGAAATGAAGAGCTACGGATGTAGTTGAACCAGAGTCAATGATATAGTCCTGTGAATCGCGAAGCTGAAGTGGAAATGGGCGGGGCACATAGTCCGAAGGACCGATGGACTTTGGGGGGCGAAGGTGCTGGAGTGGCAACCCCTCTCCGGACGGCGCAGAGTAGGCACAAACCCCACAAGATGGACTGATGATATAAAGAGGGTCGCCGTTAGCCGTTGGAGCCAGGCGGGCGTTGTGGATGTCGTTACGTGAGACCTATGTCCAGCAGTGGACGTCCATCTGTTGAAGCGAAAACACAAAACATGTATCTGCGGATGTCCTTTAGATTTTATAAGTATCGAACCAGTATAAACCTAATAAGTTTTTATAGGAAAACACTGTGTAAGTCATTGACTCACCACGATATCTTTATAACCACTCATTATTGACTCGAAATCTATTAAAGTTACTCCTTTCACTGTGAAGACACCATGACGATAGCTTTGATAAATGAATAATTATTAAGAGTTCACAAACTCATCTAACGGTGGTAATATTTTAACGTATTCATGTGAGTGCATATTGATAACGAAGGGTGCGGGTTCGATTCCCAGCTAAAAAAATATGGCGAATTCTATTTCCTCATTGAGAAACGGCAATATGTTTTGACACGTATTCTTTTTTTTTATTCTTTTGTTTTTAAGGGGCTTTTGTATTATTAATAATACACGCCAGCCCCATCGTAAACTAATTAACTAACACACAACAATTTAACAATAAAAAGAAATATAATTACAACCAAAAAAAACTAACATTCTTTGAGAGAATCATTAACAAATTTATATAACTTAAAAGTCAAATAACTCAAAGGTTCACTTAAGATTGAATTAAAAACACCAATATTTCTACAATTTAAATTTAGTTCATGCGTTAATGTTTCTCTTAAACTTTGATTCCGAACACATGCCTTTAGCGAGTGTTCAATATCTTCCGTTACTCCACAAACTGCACAATTAGAGGAAGAACTCTTCCTCATAAGATATTTGAACTTACCCAAAGGCATGTGTCCAGACCTCACTCTAAATGCTATCACTAACTTATTTCTATTAATTTTTGAATGTACAAACCACGGTTTACGGGGAGGCTCCGACTGCATTGTCTTGTACCAAATCCCTTTATATAACGCCCTCTCATTAAAATATGCCCTCCAATCATTTGAAACTTTAATTTTAAATTTAGAAAAAAATTCCGCATAATGTGGTTTGACATTTAAAAACACACCATTCTCATGAGCCAAATTCGCTAAATACTTGTTGATTACCCTACAAACCAATATGGGATGGGATCCATTGAAATTTTATGTTAAATCCTTCACATTGGTACTGATGAATTATTTCAATTATAGAATATACCACAGACACACCTTGATGCCCTTTAATGCAACCAGTAATATGCTTTAGCACTCTTGCTATCCGTTAAACTAACTACTTTATTTTTGCCAATAGTTTCAATGTACTTTAAAGCCTCGGCTCACACGTTTTCTTGGTGTCATCATTATTGATATATTATTAGGTTTGTGTGTTACCATTTCGTATGTATTATCACTAACCGTCGGATCCGACCAGATCTATACATGAAACTGTCCATATTCTTATAGAACAAGTTAACTAGTGATTAGTTAGAGCTTTGTATTACGTACGTGCAAAATTTTCATTTTGCCCTAATAATAACTTACGGACTCCGATGTTTCGTGACATTATGTTTATCCAATAAATAACCGAACTAGGAAACGTGAAAGGAAATCTGAACTGATGATTAACACCCCCTGAATTGGTTATGCGGTCACGTCACCAGCAATCTGCTTAGCGGGACACCTTTATTTAGGGTCCAATCCTTTTAGGCAGATGTAAACAAATTTAAACATAAACAACTCCTTTCTTATATATACGTGAAATACACACACAGAAACAAACGCACTTACCGGATCGATTCGTTTACCCATTGCATGTAATATAAGAATTACTTCGATAATCTACTAAAATACTACTACTATTAAATTATATTTACTTTATTCACGACATACACACACTCACGCCCGCACACACCAACACATTCATTCAAATTAACATAATTCTTAGTTACCAGTATTATTGATATATATTTAATTTATTTTAATATATATATACAACGTTCCTAGAATGTAAAGGATCGAGTGTGACCCCCAAGGGTAATATTAAGAAACCTTTAATTCTAGAACAAAATAAAGATTATTATATACAAAGTTGAATGCCGTTTTGTAATCACGAAGTAACTATCGCTATTTTTCCTACATCATTTTCTAGACTTACTATTAAATAGGGAGGTGTAGATTACTGAAACATAGTATGTCCTAGTTCATTTGTCAATGATAATGTATTAGTACAGGATCATTTATAACCAAAATATAATCATCGCATAACGCTCTTTTTATGTAATTAAGATACATACTTTTTCTTAAGGGTTCATCTGGTATTTTAATAATTACATTAAAATCAAAATATTCTTTATTCAAGTAGGCTAAAAAAGCACTTTTGAATCGTCAGTATCATCTGTCCGTTGATTAAAATCTATCACTGAATCCACAAGCTGATTCTGCTGTGAAGAAACCGGCGAGAAACTCAACGGATATTCCTATAAACATAGTTTTTGTAGGTTACATGTTTAGCTTTCATGTGCAACTGGAATCAAGTCCAAACTTCTCTGTCGTTTAAACCACCTATATATATATAATGCGCCTTTTGTAATAGAATGCTTTTAACATTTTGTGGAGGCAAACCTAACAGTACATACATACATACATAGCATCACGCCTTATTCCCATAGGGGTAGGCAGAGACAACATCCTTCCACTTGCCGCGATCNCCTAACAGTGATTCGGGTATATTATTAAAAATGCGTATGCTCAACCCGACAAATGATTTCTTCACTCCAAAATATGGCATTACAAGTTTGTTTTTATGTCTCGCCTTAAAATTGTGTTTCTCTCCTTTTGCTGTCTTTATATTGTATATATACTAAATTCATTATACATACATTGCTATACTTATTTTTTCATTCGTAATAAGATTTATTTTATCTTAATGCTACTAAGCATTGTATACTAATGGGGAACCATTTTTCTCGTTTAAAATTAAACTTTTTGTGTAAATAAACATATTGTTCATTCAATTTTGTTACATACAGATAAAAAATAAAAGTTTAAGCATTGGCGAATATCACTCTATTAAAATATAAAATCATAGTGTCCAAAATCTAGCCATTGAAATGACTTACAGTAAACCGCTTTCCATCCCTTCTTTTTGAATTCTAAGAAATTTAAACATGACCTAATTTTGCTACTTTATACAGAACTCGCTATATCAAACGACAAGTCCATTCAAACAGCCTGCCTTCGAGAGCTGTTGGCAATCTTTGAATCCAACACGATGCTTAATTGCGTACAGTACAGTCGTACTTATTCAACAGTATTTCACTTTAGTGTTACTCAAAACCCCAAGAGCCTTGAGATCAAAGAACGTTAAAATTTCAGCTTCGTTAGCAAAGTTTGCATATTTTAAAGTCATTGCCAAATTTTTATACTGTGTTGTTTGTACGTTTTAATCTTGTAGAACATTTTTTGATTGCTATTAATTCACACTCTATATCTTCCAATTATTTTTTATGCTTGTAATGGATGACACTTGTTGTCAAATACATTCATATATTTAATTTAATGAAAATATTTGCTAAACATTTTATTACGCCATTCATTGGTATTCTTTTTTGCTAGATGGTATACGTGGCTTAATTTCTTTTAAATTACTTGTTTCTTGCCAATTAATTACGTAAAAGTATTAAGTATAATGTACATAAATAGTTGTATAATAAGTAAATATCTTTACCATATTGTTTGTTCAGCACGTTATTTTGGTCCTGAAATAAACAGAAGATGATAAGATTTCTAACGAGGTGATTATCATTTTAGTATATTTGGCAGTCCTGTCACGAGGCTCTTAATCTGCTTACCGGGACTCTTCTGTCCGAAACTGCTCCAAAATAAAGCAAATAGATTTAAACTGGTTGAAAGTATTAGACATATTTAGATTAAGTTTTATGCATATCACTGCTCTTAAAGAATAAGATTTTTAAATAAGCTTTTGTAATTGTGAAACTACACTATTTACAAAGCTTATTTTACAGGAAAAACATTTGAAAACTAAACAAAATTTTTATGTCAACCAATGACATAATGACATTTTGTAATGTCTAGCGTCATTTTTATCGACTTTTTTGTCACAAAAAACGGATATTCTGGATTCAACTAATTGAAGAGAAAGTTTTAGAAAAAATACATGGTATTACTAAAAAAACCAACAGTGACACAAAATCAAAAATCAACTGACGCTCGAGTCAACGAACGCACGTGTGTGGAGCGGCGGGTTTTCGCATTTTCGCTCAATTTAGTCGTTCGCTTGTTTCATTTTGCTGTACTTACATGATAGAGCGTAAAAATGTTAATATAAAGTTTTAAAATATATGATTTTTTAAATTACGAACGACTCTTTTCCCATCCCCTCATCAAACATGTCATTACTACTATCGTCTGTCTTCGTTTCTTGACACCGTGTGTAATAGGTAAAATTAACATAAGGTGGGTAGGTAAATATAACACAGAAGCATGATGGTGTTGCAATAGCATTGTCGGTGCAAAGGACTAGTGTTTTGACAGCCCTTTCCCAGCAATCGCTTCAGTTCCTTAAAGTGGAATGAAAGACATTGATATTGTATGGAACTTCCTCAGTCAAGCCCAATTATGATATACAAAATGAAATCTATCACTGTTAAAATTAGTTAAGAGAGAGGTACAACAATATCTACACGGATGTAAATCTAAATATCAACACGGGAAGTGAAATACATAGGGTCATTAGCATTTTAGGTTGCTTGGCGTAGTCTCGTCACGTTTGCCACCAATTCGCTTAGTGGCACACCTTTCTACAGACCTTTCCATTTGCCTTGCAAACCCCTTAGGAACATGCAAACAGATTCCGGGATAAGTTTCCTTATTTCAAAGTTATGTATATGTGTATATAGAAAAGTTTCATTTCCCTACACATTCTTTGTATCTTGTATAAAATTTGAATCTGAAATCTTATCTTATTTATGTAAAAGGCTTATTAAATCAGCTGGTAATCTCCCTATAATATATATCTTTAAATTTTCAATCAAACTATATTTTAACTATTAATACTTCAAATATATGTTTTATACTTGTTGTGGATCATACTTTAACATTAGTTTTGTGTACCATCCCAATAGCCTGTAATGAAAAATTTACTATTTATAGTCAAAGATATAATCTAATATATAAAATTATCGTGTCTCAGTGTTAAAAGTTGAACTCCATCAAAACTGCGCGAGCAATTTTCATGAATTTTAGCACGCATATTGGGTGGAAAACCGGACAAAATCTATTTTTCCTCCCCCTAAATGTTAAAGGATCACCCACTCCTAATTTTTTTAAATTTTGTTGTCAAAAATTTTTTTTTTATTATTTTATGATACAGCATACAAAATTACATACAATCTCAAATTTTCCTCTTTTTATCACCAAACCCTATATTTTAATAGTGATAATAGTTTACATATGATAGAACAACGTTTGCTGGGTCACCTAGTACTATATAAGAAATTATATATACAGTTCCAATTAATCGGCCTTAGACAGTAGATTACAATTATGTTACATAACCTTATTACCAGTACACACTATTTATTAAAATGTTGCAGCTTTATAGAAGCTTACACTGGACGATAACCGACGTAAAGGTGCTTATCTTGTTACTTGGCTGTCGCTGTCACGCCATGTCGCCTTAAGGTTTCCAACGGTTAAGACTGAGCTTTGTTTGTAAACGGTGTCTCGACGTTATAAAACAAATAACACTTGTACATTTTATTAACTTATATATTTTGTGTTTTTACGCAGAAATATGTACTCGGATATAAAGTTAACAAAGTATAAATTAACAATTTAAAGCAGTTGAACTTAATAACGTAGTATTTTCTACGCTATCTATCACGAAATCTTAAAACTGGTTATATAGACAGAAATCTTCAATCCTTTTACGTGGTCTTTCAGTAGATGGCGCCGTATAATTTATAAATCTCAGTAAAATATTCGTCGGAGTGCAATAGTCTGTGGAACGCTAGCGCCATCTGTCTATCGGCGTGGGGCTGAGTCAATAATGACAATCCGGCGCGAGTTTCTCTCTGTCGTTCTCGGGTTACGGTCTGCCAGAGCGGTCGACTATTGATACTGTCGCGTTCCTAGCTATCATTGTTAATGTTTTTGTGTAAATTGTTATCGGGAACATTAGGTGATTAGAAATTATAATCTGAGTTAATTAATAAAGCGTTTACATTACCCACCAAAGCCCACAATATGGAGATGGAATTATGTATGCCAGTAATGACGATGTCGCCGGTGAACCCTACGCCCCTATGCTTTATGCTTCTTCTCCCTTATTCTCCGACATATTAATTATTTGTAGAAACTTTGACGGCCTCGCTGGCGCACTGGTGCGAGTACTCGCTTTGCTAGCAGAGGCCTGGGGTTCGATACCCGGTAGGGCGAATTTAGAAAATTGTTTTTTCTTATTTGTCTGAGTCTGGAATGGTGGGAGGCTTCCGCCGCCGCTAGTTACAATCCTACCAGAAAATACGTACCGCCAAACAGAAATTTGTGTTCCGGTACGAGGCTGTGTAGACACCATAATGGGTATATTGCCTCTTACCAGATTAGCGCGCTTGCATCTTAGACTGTATCATCACTTTCATCAGGTGAGATCGCAGTCAAGCGATAACCTGTTAGCAATTAAAAAAAACTGTATTAAAATCAAATACTACAAATTTAAAACAAAGTACTTGAACTCGAGTATATGAATGATAACATATTTCATGATCGATTGAAAATTTAAGCAAGGAATTGATAAGGATTTAATTAGGAGAGTGTGTGCTAATAGTAGGAATCGAAAAAGGTGGTGCTTTAATATATTTTTTCATTATTTACCACTTTAAGAGTCCTGTTATAAAATTTAATTGAAAGTATATATAAGAGATATCCAGGTATCTATTGACTCATCATGATATCTCTTGAACCATAAGGTGTAGAAACTTTAAATTTGGTAGGTATCAACTAAGAACGGATTTTGCGAAATTCCACCTTCTGTAGTATGTTAAACTTGGTTAGAATTTTTTTTACATAATGGAATCTAAAAAGTAAGTTTAGGAAATTCCACTCTCAAAGGGCAGTGCGTGTATGTTTCTTATTTGTAAAACAATTTGCCTAAGTTAATGAAAATGCTACCAAAAAAACATTTCACGCAGACAAAGTCGCCGGATCAGTTAGTAATTATATATGGGACCTATCGACCCTTGAAAAATTTGTTTACAATTGATGTAAGATCGCCTTAGATTCTTACTTACCATTGTTAGATAACACTCACAATCCTGTTGCTTCATTATCAAAGCTTTTCATGATTGATTTAAGCTTATTTTTACTTTCAATTTTTTGTGCAAAACTTAATTTATTTGAATTACACCATATATATTAAATAAAACATACTACTAATATTCAAAATAGTATAGCCGCCCCGAAGATTTTATGGACAATACAGACAGACGAAGGGCTGCTCGTTACTTAGCTGTTACTGTCACGTCATGTCTCCTTTAGGATTCCGCCGTTTAAGTCTGAGCTTTGCGTGTAAATGTTAAATATACAACAAGTTACTTGTTATATATAACAAGTAACTTACATAAACGTGTTTTTCTACTATATTCAGCGGAATTTACAACTATTACTAGGCTGCTGTTAGAGAAACATAATCAAAAGAACATTACACTCTTCTTTTTTATCCTTCATTTACTTTTGCAGAGTTTTTAAGCATTTAATAAAAAATATTCTTTAAATTATCGGAATAGATGACGATTAATAGCAATAATGGTTGTTTTATTTGCATAAGAAGACCTTACTTATTATAAAACTATATATTATATTTTTTACAAATGTTATACAAAATGTCGCAATTTATAAACATAAAAATACTTGATAATCGAAGGTATAAACGCATGCTGTTGATATTACTCGTTATTGTTATTACTGGCTAAAAATTTCATTAGTTAATAAAATTATATAGATACCTATTCATATATAAGAAGGTTTTATTTATTACATACATACATAGCATCACGCCTCATTCCCATAGGAGTAGGCAGAGACCATGTCCTTCCACTTGCCACGATCCTTCTCTCTTTCACTTCTCTCATTCTCATAAAACCTTTCATACAAGTTGATCGCATTTGAGTACTCTTGATCTGGCCATTATTTATAATATTCTTTGAGGATTTCGTCCAGGAACTTTCGCGTTGGTCTTCCCCTTCCAAATTTCCCATTCACTCTTGACTCATAGATTCTTTTTGTCAGTCTCCTTTCATTTATTCTCTCCACATGCTCAAACCATCTAAGCATACCTTTCTCAATTTTAGTCACTACATCTTCTTTTATACCACAACGTTCTCTTAACACATCATTTCTTACACTGGCACTCAGTTTTAATCCATACATACTTCTCAACGCTCTCATCTCTACCGCATTTATTTTGCTTTTGTGATTCTTCTGCCATACCCAACTTTCACAACCATACATAAGTGTTGGTACCAACACTCCTGCATGTACAGCCGGTCTGGCCCTTTGAGACACCATCTGTCTATTCATAAAGGCGTTCTGACCACCATTTAGCATATTCCCTGCATTCACTCTCCTTTCGATATCACTTTCACATGTTCCATCTTTTGTAAATTTAGATCCCAAGTATACAAATTCTTTCACCTCTTCCACTTGTTCCCCATCTATCAAAATATTGCCATTCATCATAGATTCATATATTATAAATGTTATAAAAAATGTCGCTACTTATAAAAAAAGATACTCAATAAACGAAGGTATAAATTATTGCTGTTGATGTTCTAGTTTCACTCGTGCTAAGATTTCAGTAGTTAAAAATATATATAAATATATATATAAAAAATATATGTACATATAAATTTTAATTACAGATTACATAATTGCTACTATCAGCTAATACTGTCCCTAACATATCTTGAATAATATTCACAATAAAACACATATTTGTTTATCTTCTCAAATTCAAATACTTTTTTATTATTGTACTGTATACCTCTTGGTATTAAAACAAGTCTTTAATATTAATTCATTAGTTATATGTACAGCACCATCGATTGGAAACTTACCGTGAAAGGTTTAAATGGTTCCTTCTCTATAATGAATTTAAAAGTGTTGATTGTGCAAGAATTTACCTTTATTCTACAGCTTGTTCATGGCTGTCAAAATACCATTTCATAAATACAGTCCAGTTTTATCCGGAAAACTTACGGCAAAATGGCGTGACAGCGATGGCGAAGTAACAAGCGCATCCTCACGCGATCCTTTGTCCATTATCAGCTTCTACCGCGTTGAATGATTAACTATGTAGAAAAGGTTATATTCGCAAAGTTAAAATAATACTTTTTGTTGGCGTAATATTATAGTATGAGTGCTCACTTCTCTAGCTGAGGTGGGTTCGATTCCCGATGGGGCAGATTTAGGAAAACATTGGTCTTAACCTGAATAAAACTTTTTTACATAGCATGATGTAGTGGTAAGCATGTTTGACTGCAGACATGAAGTCCTGGATTCGAGTTCCTGGTCTGGTCACTTAAAAAATCGATATTGAGTTTTCTATTAAGATTTTCTTAATAATTGCCCGAAGTTGGGAAGTTGGCGGTAAGATTCACCCCCGTGCCTATAAGCACAGGTTAAGCCATCGGTCCTGCGCCTGATCTTTCTTCGGTCGGGTTGGATCCTTGTCACATCGGCCTATGAAAGTGAAGTCATAGAGAGTGCAATTGTGTACTATGCCGGCCAACCCGCAGTGGAGCACCGTGGTGGGTCTATGCTATGAAAACCCTCTCTCATATTATTTTCCATATTAGTGCACACATATTTTAGACTATATCATTGCTTACCGTCAGATAAGATCACAGTACAGTTTCAGCAATAAAATAAATAAATATTTATTCTTCGAATAACTTTCAAAAAAAATAATTGTGTCTAAACGAATGACTTTTTCGTTGTTAATTTGTAATTTATTAGCGTCAAAGAGTTTTACGAAAAAAATTATTTGTATTAGGCAGCATTATATATGAATAAATAAAATTTGTTTTTTATTTTTCGGAATTGTCAAGTTATTGAGTTAAATATGTAATTCGTGCCATTCTGATTTTCTTTTAGTTATTTCTTGGGGGCGTGAGTCTAATCTAACCTTACCTTTTCTAAATGTTGTTTTGTCTTATACATATATTTTAGATAAGTATGTGGGAAAAGGATATATATGTTGTATTTATTATTCCAAAATATAGCAAAATTCTAAAGGACTATAGTTTACTTAGCTGGGGCGATGTAAATGTACATTTTAAAGGTGGATCTTTAGGTGACCTTATTTATTCTGCGCCTATATTTGTACTACTTGCTATCTTGTCTACTATAAATATTCAAAGGAGTGTAAAGTGTCTAGGCATCTGAACTATTTGCTGGCCTATATTTTCTGCATATATTTTGACTGTTTGAAAGAAATTAAATTTTGAAAAATCTACCTAAAGTTATAAAATGATAATAATCGACAATATTTTATTCTATTTTATATACCATTCTGGTATTAAAATAGTTATATTATTTTGGCGACTTTCCAATGGATTTTAAAAATATACAAAAAGAAAAGTGTGTGCTGATTTTGACGGTGCCAATATTTGCTTCATTAGCACAGGTGCTGGGTTAGACTCTTTGCAGGAGAAGTACAGGTAAAAGCATATACTTATCTGGTCTTTTCTGGGTCTGGACTGATGGGAGGCATAGGCCGTTGCTGCTTACCATTCTGTACCATTAAGCAAAAATCGCTTCAGTGCGATGGTGTGTAGAAAACATAAGAGGTAAATAACCTCTGATCAGGTTAGCGCGATTACATCATCTCTTACTATCATCATACTTAGGTAAGATTTCAGTTAAGCGCTAAACTGACAGCGATACAAAGAGTATTACAGATGTGAGGTTCAGCCATGTGGCTTATATTTCTTATTGTGTTTTTTAGTAAAGAAAAAGTCGTGAGGCACTTTTGCAGTGATTTAGGGAGATATCAACACCTACTACTAAGCTCTAAGCATGGAAGTTTCGAAATAATTTGTAAGGATGTTCTTCTCAATCAACACTCGGTACTCTTTAACTGGTGCTCTGTAAACATTGTAGTGAGTTAACAGTCTACGAAGGTTAGGAAACTGACCACTAGTAGTCTTTGCATGTTAAGAAATTCCGCATAGTAATGCCTACCCCCATCAATCACCCAAAATTCATTTAAGTCAGCGAAAATTTCAAGTGTTCATTTCCTTTCTTTTCTAGATCTTCAACAGCACCAATTCTTGTAAGTCAACAAAAGAGTCCGATTCCAAATGCGGTTAATGGACGAGTTAACGTAATAGCTAAAAGCACTCAATGCTTACAAAGTCGTGTCGGTCGCTTTATGGGAACACTAACTGTTAATTTCCTACTTTGTGCCAAAGGAAATTCGTCTGTACGGAAAATATTGTCCGATTCCAACAAACCATTGTTTTATTTGTTAACGCTCGATTCCTGTTTTACTTTCATGCTTTTGTTGTCGGTTTCTTGCCTCATTGCGTGTTGTTGTATTAGTGAAGCATAATAAAATATTGTTGAAGGAGAAGTTTTACAACATACTAAAGCTCTACTATCGAATATGTTTATTTGATACAAGGGTTTACTGATTGTTTTTAGATTTACGACTACGCATTATTTTTATTATGTTTAAGTCTGCAACGTTATATAAAAGTTGGATAATACATTCAAAAAATTAATAATTCTACCTTGATTTCCGACTGAATTTGTTGTGGGGTCTTCTCAGAACAAGCAGCTTTTACTTTTAGATTTTGAGTCCTTCATTACAATCATATTGGATTTAATATGTTAAAACAATTTCAAAATTCTTATAAAAGGTCACTGGAACAAAGAATTTTTGATTTTAATTTTTTCGTTCAAAAATTTGGAAATATTTTTAGCTACCAAATGTATAGAAATGATCAATTTTTTACAAAAAATCGTAAGAAACGATTGTATCAGTCGTAGAGTAGGTCCTATTAAGGCAGTCAAAGTCTTCAAGGTCCCTGTAAATAAAATAACATTTATTAACCTTGAAGCATCAATTGTGAAGTGAAAACATTGGTGACAAACTTACAGACCACGGTTATATTCGTATTTATAATACTACTATATAACATAAACTATTTTTCTTTAAATAACTAATTTTTGCATTTAAAATCGAAGGCAAATATTTGCAATTATCCAAGCACGAACTTGATTTTGAGATAATAACAAACTGTATCAAGCGTTTGCATTTATAAGTTATACCTTAGTAAAGTTCAAGTCAGTTACTCATAGCAAACAATTCAGTTTACGTAATAACTTGGTTGTATATGAAGTCCCTCAAGTCTCGTTATTTACGTCATCCCGTATGAAATCTGACTATAGACTTATGTTTTAGACTCGGGTTAAATAAACAACACATCTGTCAACTTTTTATCATATTTCGATTGTATTTAACATATA
Organism: Elymnias hypermnestra; assembly: GCA_015832385.1. Classification (NCBI taxonomy): domain Eukaryota; kingdom Metazoa; phylum Arthropoda; class Insecta; order Lepidoptera; family Nymphalidae; genus Elymnias; species Elymnias hypermnestra. The sequence goes on from JACTOM010000824.1 coordinate 4,071,882, forward strand.
TCCCAAAATATTACATAATATGTAAGTTTATATAAGTATTTAGGTCTTTGAGTACAATTGAGTGTCATCTGTAATATATCTTAGGCGTAATGGTGCGAGTGCATGCTTTGTTATGCATGAGCATGCCGTGGGCCTCGGCTTCAATTATCGGCAGGGTTCACCGACTCGTTACTACCCTACCAGCACCGACGTGCCGCCAAAAAAAAAATTGCAAACCAATACGATTTGGTTTTATTAAAACACTATAAATATTTTTATAAAATTGTTACTGTCTATACTAATATCATAAAGAGGAAACATTTGTATTTTTGTAAATATGTATGTATGTTTGTAAAGTTTTGACACAAAAACTACAGGACCGAATGCAAAAAATGTTTCACCATTAGAAAGCTGCATTTTTACTGACCGTCCGACATATTATTTTGACAAAGAAATAGGGATCCCTTAGATAAATGCCTTAAAGTAACCCTAGGAGTGAAAAAAAATCTCTTATCGCGTGCGCTGCGGATACTATTAATATCTAATAACGTATTAATATCTACATAAAAGTCTGCAATATCATTTATCCCACTGCTGTAGTTATTCCACTATAACTACTTTCTCACATTTCAAAAGTTAATAAAAGTGTCGAAAATAAACAAAATATATTATAAATACCTCTGTATTAATCCTTATCCTTTTAAATGAAAGATCGTTTTGATACCTGTAAAATACTTTTTAAATGATTAAAAGCCAAAACTCAATTCAAAAGATACAACGAACTTCAAAATGTCAATCGAAGAAAGTAAGTCCAACTTAGTAGACTTTCCATTGCCACGAGATCGGTATTAATCGGTAAAATTAATAACGTTAATACAACACACGTTAATACAAGACATTTAGGTACAAAAAGGTAAGGTAACCAGCTGTTAATTAATGTCCCACTACAGGGCAATGGCCTTCTCACTCATAGGACAGATGGTTTTATAGCATAGACCCACTATTCCTCCATTGCTTAGTAGACTACACATACCCCAGAATCACTCCCGAGATATGGAGTATGCATCACAATGTTTTCCTTCACCGAAAAGCACAGTGATGGATTTAATCAGGCACGTATGAGTCATTTTGCCATCACGGCTTTTGGTTTAATTTTTCACCTTAATTAAAATTTTTTCACCTTTTTCTCTGTGTTTAACAGAAATGATTATTCAGCTTTTCAAAAATTTAAGCTGCCACGACAAGATATTGAAATTTACATTTTATTTTTTACCATGCCACTCAACGGCGTTCGCATACGCCTATCGAGGTACGCAATTTTTCCCTCGAAAATTGCTCCATCGAGCTCGAGAATTGAACAGTCAGGAGCGGCGCTTGAATTATGCAAAGTACGTTGGGGAAAAATTGATACAGAAATTGCTCATAAAGCATAAAATTAAAATGTGGATCGCGGCGGCCGGTGTTGCAACATGCTAAATACCTGTCGTATTTCAGGCGCCATCTGTCGGCGACAGCACTGAGACTGCCGCTTTTAATTTATTAACCAATTTGCTGAACGTTCTGAAACGCGTTCCACTCGCTATTTTGTTTCTTGACTTAATAAATTCGGAGTCATAATCCATGAAACAGTATTTTTCACGGCGGCGTTCCCGACACCGATATTAATATAATTATATTACCAAAGCGCCATTTTTATTCCAATTTACGTTTTTCATAAAGTAAAATATAAAAAACGTATACAGAGCACAGTTTGTTGTTTTAATAACATTTTTATGTGTATCTTATTTTTTTTATCGCACTATGGTTTGCCAGACGTGAAGAATGTATTATTACAATATAGTAAATTACGAAATTGATTTAAATCTTAACAACATTATATTCGGTATGTGTATAATGCTAATTAAATGTCACGGGCACTTAAAAAATAATATGTCAGCAACTATGTATTACAATAATTTTTAAATTACATACATAAAATTAAGTTATGTTTTACAAGAATGTTAAATATGTCCAGGGGAAAAGTTAATTTTTCGAAGATTACCAGGAAAACATAAGCAGTGATTTTTGTGTTTTGTTTTGATACTAGCTGACCCAGCAAACGTTGATTTGTCATATAATAACTATTATCGCTATTAAAACATAGGGGTCGGTGGGAGGATGGTAAAAATTTAGTATTAAATGTATTTTTTAATTCAACACCATAAAAATAACCAAAAAAATTTGGTCTTACCTGATGTGCATAAGGCCCGATCTTGCGCAGCCTGGCCTCAGCGGCTACCGGCGACCCTCATTATGTCGTCGGTCCATCTTGTGGGGGGTCTCCCTAAACTGCGACTCCCGGTGCGGGGTCGAAACTGCAGCACCTTCGTCCCCCAACGTCCATCGGTTTTGCCACGGTTCTCCTTATTTCTAATTTGATCACGTAGAGAAACTCCGAGCATAGCCCTCTCCTCTGTAACTCTGGGCTTTCGTATGAGGCCGATAGTCAGAGACCACGTTTTGGAGCTGTCATCACTGGCAACACGCACTGTTCAAAGAGCTTTGTCTTCAGGTACTGAGGAATTATCATACTTGTTAAATATACATACAAAATTTCATCAAAATTGGTTTAGCCGTTGCGGAGGAGTATAAATATTAAAACAAATAGTGACACAAGAATTCCATATACTCGTATTAGATTACAAACAAGTATCAGTCTCCGGCTGTACACCGTTGTGGGTAAATACCCACAACGGTGTATAGTGTATATATATTTAAATGCCCTGATCGCTCCAAATAGAGAACTCTGGCGCAGGGCGCAGAGAGTGATAGCAACCAGAGAAATTCGGGGATACCATACAGTATCCTGGACCGTTGCAAAACTTTTTGATGGTGATCCCTCCTGGGAGCTTGAGGTTGCCTATCAGTTTCGGGTAGCAAGGAATAGAGGAGAAAGGCCGATGACATTGAGGTGCAGAGAATCAGGGCTGTATCCGATGAGGCCCTAATTAAAAAATGGAGGGAGGACCTTGGGTCTCCTATAGCGGGCGCAGTCACTGAAGCGTCTATTCGTCTACACTTGGAGGATTGTTTCTCAAGGGGGCATGGTGTGTTATCATACAGGTTGGTACAGGTGCTTACTGATGACAGATTGTGGGATGTGAGGAGACACCTGCGTGCCTAGAATGTGACGCAGCTATTTATATGGCGCACCACACATTGGCAGAATGCCCGGCCTGGGGCCATATCTTAGTGTCGCTGGTTGGGAGTGACTCTCTCTGCCCAGCATAGTGGGGGCTATGCTCGGTAGCATGACTGACTGCAGGGCTGTTGCCTCATTCTGTGAAGCCGTTATATCGACTTTAGTTCAAATATATTGATATATGTTAAAATGCGCCTGATCTCTCTCCGCGAGTGTCGGATTTCCGTCACATCGGGCTATGAGAGTGAAGGAATTGAGAGTGCAACTTGTGTACTATCCCTGCCAATCCGCAGTGGAGCAGCGTGGTGGGTCTATGCTCTAAAAACCCTCTCTCATATGAGTGAAGAAGCCTGTGCCCAGCAGTGGGACGTTAATGGGCAGTGACTTGCTACATGTTAAAAGAACTTCTTCGGTCAATTTAATTAAATTAATTAATAATCGTATTTGTGAAAGATTCTACTGAGTCGTCTATTAAAATCTCACGTAAAAGGTTTAAAGGTTTCTTTGCATTCAGAAAGAATTTAATACGAGATGGTGTAGGAAATAACTTTAAGAATTTTATTAACATTACTTATTTGTTTAGAGTCTACGGTACCAAATATACACATTTTCAAAACCTCTCTAGTAACGAGGTAATATAGTAAGATTTGTAGCTGCGTAACCTTAATTAGAGAATGAAGAGACCTACAAAGGGGAGGAATTAGTCAAGCTTACCACTTAATCAAGATCCAACGAAGGCGTTTTCACGCAAAAAACAATTTACCCTTTAATGACAAGGGCAAAATACTCTATTTAAATAGAAATTTCAAGTGGCTAAGACAAGTTGCTATTGAACGAAATACATTTCTGTTTACTCTAAGGCGTATTTTTGACTTTAAATGTAGATTGAAAATGATGCTTGTTAATAATATTTTATAGTATTATTTAATATACACGACCTTACCTCGTTATTTAGCGAAATTTTTATTTAACATGAACGCAACTACGCAATACACATCTTTAACACTATATGGATGAAAATAATGTTAAGTTTAGCAAATAAGTCAAATATAATTTTAATACCTTATATAATAACGGTTTCCGCGGTGTCAACCGCTTAGCTTCTGTAATAATGAGGAAATCGATTCTGTGTGAGCATCTATGTTGCAAAAAGAGCATTTTTGCGAACACTTAAAGTTTGGAGATATGGGTCAATTTGTTAAATATCGGATCGAATTTTTGATCTAAACCATACACGAATCTATCTGAAGACACATAAAAAAATTCAACAAAATTGGTCTAGGCATATTTATTTACAGGCACAATAAAATTATATATAAATGAAGATGACAAGAAATGTAACTTGTAAAAGAATTGACTGATTTTCTTTATTACTAAGATATTAATGTGAAAATAAAAGTGTTCAATTTTATATGACGAGTTCATTAATGTTGAATATTAGAAATCTTTTGAGATCTCTTCTCGGTTGTCTGATTTGTACAATTCAGCCACTGGATTACATTCGCTCTTTACTTTATACCCGTCTTCATGTTTAAAATCCTTTGCGAAATACGCTTTTAAAATCTTTCTTTATTTTATTTTCTTAAATCTTGACCAAAGATGTAATAAAGTTTTATTTATACGTACTTATTTTTGTATTTGAATGTATGTAATATACTTACCTGTGAGACCATGAAAGACTTCAGCCGTCCATTAAAATGAACTGATTAAGAGAAATCCAGCCTTATCAGCTAGAAGGTCTATAATATTTTATCAGCTCTTCAAAGTCTACGCCCCTCAGCTAGCGCTGCCCTTACTCAGGTAACGAAACGAAACCACATAATATGGCTCATTTACATTGGTTCACTTTTACAAAAGGCATAATATAATGTTGAAGATTATTTAAACAATAAAGATAATTTCACTCCAAGCTAACCACAATGTAACCTACAAAAACTATATTTAAAGGAATTAATAAGTGTCTTGCCGGTTTCTTCTCAATGGAATCAACTTTCCGAACCGGTGGTAAATTTGTTAGCAACAAAATACTGACGATTCAAAAGAGCTTTCTGAGCCTACTTGAATAAAGAGTATTGTTAATTTTGTTTAGATTTTATTAATCTTAAGTTATTATAGGGCCTAAGTTTCATAAAGCAATATTAATTTAAAAACAAATAATTCTATTTTCATTTATGATGTCTTAAATGTCTTAAAGTTCTAGCTCTAAGCTGGAGTCGCCTTCCAGAGGCTTGGTCTGATATTCCGAATATATAATCAATATGTAATATGAGAGCATATATTATCAAAGTTCATAATCGATATATGATTGTTGAATCTTTCATTCAATGCGTAAATTACCATTTAGACTCACGGTAAATACCGTCTCTAATGATTCAATTGAGAATAAATTTAATTGCATTCAATGGTTCCGCATAGAATGTGGCTGGAATGAATGCATTTAAGCAGAGCGTTTGAATTGCTTTTATGGATTCTGAATGAGATTTAACGATGTCAATGTCAAATATTTTATTTTTGTACTAGACAATCACTAAATTTATTTATCGACCCATGCAACTTCGTCTGCAATACATAATCAATTTGATAACAAAAAAAGGTTAAAGTTGGTTCAATATTGAAAGATATGCAGATTGAAACCCTTTATCACGAAAACATATTAATAATGATAATGAAAAAAATGTGAAGTGGTAGCAGGGTAAAAGATACTTTACATGCTCTTTTCATACCTATAAAATTGGTACAAAAATCATTAAAATCGATGGAGCCGTTCCGGAGGAGTGTGAACATACACCTTGCCATAAGATTTTATATATTAGATAGAAATCATGTATTCTGATTAAAGTATTTTTTGTATTGTGTCCATGCTGATGTGTGGTGTGGACTTTCAACCAAAAACCAACGAAGTCACTTAAAGGTCGCACAAGAAATTGCTTTAATTCAATTTATGAATTCATTTCCTTGAAGTGAAGGATAATCAATGGTATTTCAATATCCGAAGTGAACGAAGTAAAAGATCTTGGAATCTCAATTGATACTAAGCTATCTATGAATTATCATATAGACAAGGTAGCTGATAAAGCCTTTAAACAACTGGGATTTATTAAGCGCGTAACTCGAATGACATTGAGTGCATAAAAACTCTATATTTTGCCTATGTTAGAAGTGTTCTAGAATATGCAAGCAGTATTTGGTCTCCGTATTTTATTACTCACTTTCATAGACTTGAATCTGTACAAAAGCAATTTGTAAAATACCTAGCATTTAAGGAATTCAAGCAATTTAGTGACTACCAGGAAGCCTGTGAATATTATAAATTAGATACCCTTGAAAATAGAAGAAACCTCAGTGATGTTATCTTGCTTCAATCTATACTAACGGGTCGTACCGATTGTCCAAGCTTACTATCAGCTCTCTCATTGAATGCGTCGTCATTTAGACCTAGGAAAACTCACTTATTAGCAATACCAAAAACTAATACATTTTATGCCCAGAACTCTATCTTGATACGATTAGCACGGAGTTATAATAAGAATTTCTCGCATTTAGACCTCTTTCACCTAACTAAAGCGCAGTTAAAAAAAGCAATTGCTGCACATCATTCCAACCTAGGGATGGAATTAAAAGGAAAAAATAGTAAACACAAGCTTTAAATACATTCAAACACACTCACACACACACTTATACACAGACCCCCCTCCCCCTCCCCTCAAACGCAATTGCGCACTCACGCACACGCACACACATCACTCACACAAATTTCAGTTGTGACTTTTTAATTTCATATTATATAATTACATATTATTAACTTTTTATTATCTTCATATGTCATATTGTCAACTTTTTATATCTTATTCTTCTTTTTGTTTTTATCAATGTGTAATCTGAAGTGGCCTTATTTTGTATAATATCTCTAACTGTACGTATATTTGTAATAGTAGCTGTTGATTACAATAAAATAAAATAAATAAATAACAAATTCATAAAATAAAGGAAGTTGGGTTCTAAAATTTATCAAGACTGATGATTTGACACGATGAAGCTGTCTATATCATTTGAAAACCTTCGACGTTAAAAAATATTTTGCTTTACTAAGGTATGAATTAAATGTGTATATATTTTACTGCCTCATTGATCTATTGCTTAGCATGTCCGACTACAAATATGAAGTCCTGGGTTTGAGTCCCGAGTGGGGCCAATTCATAAATTAATATTGAGTTTTCTATTAAGATTTTCTCAATATTTGCCCGATGTTAGGAAGTTGGCGGTGTGATCCAACCCCGTGTCTCGTAGAGCACGTTAAGCCATCGGTCCTGCGCCTGGTCTCTCTTTGGTCGTATCGGATTCCCGTCACTACGGAATATTACGATAAGAGTGCACTTGCATGCTATGCCTGCCAATCCGCAGTGGAGCAGCGTGATGGGTTTATGCTCTAAAAACCTTTTCTCCTATGAACGAGGAGGCCTGTGACCAGCCGTGGGACGATAATGAGCTGCACCTTTGTAAAGAAAAATGACAATTTCTGGATTTGATCAAGCCGGTTTCAGGGGTTTATTAATAAAAAAAACCCACTTCGTTTAATACATTTCAAATCCCTTTTGGTAAATAAAGTTCGTACATTTCGTTATTGTGTTTACAAGAACAATCTCTTACTTTATATGCATCGATATGGCAATTGCACTGTATAATACAAACATATCAGCAACGGTTATATCACTGATATATTACAATAAAATAGGATGGTTTTGTATCGTGCTAAGCATATGTAACTTGATATATTATTATGATAATGAAGCTGAAAGGCTGAATTCGACGACCATTTATATAAAATGGGAACGGCAATGGAAAATGACATTTATGTGGATTATAAGCACAAAGGAATTTATGAGACTTCCGTTGCGACATACGATCAGATCGTAAACAGTTTTGAGTTGATAAAATGTTATGAGTTCGCAATCTTTTTATGCCATCGGTTTTTGCATTCAAGGACTAACTTGGTAATTTGAAATATATATTTTACTGTAATAACTTCAATGACAAACCGTTTTACAAGTTATTTGTATATTAATTTACTTTCATTAAATACCTGCTGCTAATTTATAAAGATTTTGTGAAACGTAAATGGTTTAAAAGTTTTGAAGTGAAACTTCTTTAGGCGCACGAGATGAAACGCGTGATTAGCGTCACGAAGACTGGTAGCGCTTTTTATGCTAATTCGTTTGAAGGTTAGTTAGTTTTGATATTTACAAATAACACGTGGCATTTTAATTTACCACTCGTTATTTAATAGTTTAATATACTGCTTTTCGTAAAATATATAATAAATATATATCGTGTTCTGGTCCTCCATAGTTTAAATAAAGACAACCAAAGTCAATTTTCATAGATATTATTTATTACTTTAAACTATATTATTAATTATTTTTTTAATTAAATGACAATAACCAATAATTTATGGGTGCAAGGTGTGCTCCGGGCAGCATTTCGAGTAAGAATGCCCGCCAGCCTAATGCCCGTTTATACTAGTTTCTGCGAGTGGGGGTAGTTCGAATGTTGCTAGATGTCTGTTGCTAGCTCGCTGCACACCTTGTTACCACCTTTAAAAAACGTAGCCGCTCTCATATATTTCATGAATTCTCTTTTCTAAATTTTAAATTCAAAAACAAAATTGAATTAATAATTTCTAATAATGACAAACACGTGGCATTTTTATTTAAAATTTGTCGTTTCAGATTTCAATAAATTATTTGTATTATCTTCAATACTTTTAATATTTTAATGACGATTAAATTACTAACATATCTTCCTTTTTCCCTTCCTCAAGTCTCGGAAATCTAAAGTTTTAGATTTGTATAAATTTAAACAAGACAATTAGTTTGCCAAAGAAGTTCCACTATTGACTTGTGTATTTTGTAAGCATGCGCATTTTTTAAGTCTCTTGTTGTTGTATTGTTTCATTTTGTTTCTTTGATAACTCCCTCTCAATTATAAATACTCACAGAGATGGAAATAGCATCATAAATAACAAAAAAGGAAATATAACACAATCAAAATATTGTCTTAGACATATGACTTTGTACATGTGAGAAGAGTAATGTTCACATTTAATACCAGTGTTACATTAGTATCCAGCTTTAGTTAGTCACTGACTACAGATTGTAATTAAACTGGCACGGCCAGGGAAGAACCAATAACTCTAAGAATACCAACTTAATGTCGCAGCGGATCACTGTGTAACAATGTGAACCGGAAGCCAGAGGTTTACGATGAGATGTTGGCAAAACATCTTAGCCCTTTTAACAAGTAAGTTAAGTTACCACTGGTCTGAGAAATGCCTCTGGGCGACCGGTTGCATCTAGCATCAGGTGAATTGCAAACTCGTTTTCCAGTTGATTAAAAAAGAATGTGTGAAATTCAAAACCGCTTGATGCCTAGATAGATAAACATTAGTTTATCGGTATCAGACAGTGCTAGCCACAAGAGGTTCAAAGTGTTTCCATTGTTTTCAAGCGCCAACACGAAAAATTTCTTCTAAGTTGCTTTTTATTAGCGAGGGTTAAATCTCACTAAAACAATTGTATGTTAATTATTCACATGTTTTAAGTGCTTAAAAATTCGCCACTAAGGTAAATACTACTTTCCCGATATCACGTAGACTAACAAAAAACTGTTAGTTCGTTGTTGGATAAGAATTTATGTTTTCTTTCAATTTCGTTGTACAAACGTGAGTTTATTATTCTTTAACTAGAAGGTGTAATAGGGTAGGTAACGTTTTATTCTTATTTATGAAATATATACATTAAGAAAAAAATATTTCTGTATGTCTAAACAAAAAGTTTACAAATTGTTTCCAAAAGCTACAGATTTAAGCTGTTCCAGCGTTCGCGGCTCCATTTCATAGAGTAAGATTTATTTACTCATTGTTTATGAGTTTTTTAAAAATATTTTAGGTAAAACCTAACGTTTTGACGCCAAATATATTGTGATTGTCCTTTACAATTTCTGAAATGGACGAACCTAAGTATCTAGGGAGATATAAAAGGAAATGAAGCTAATCCCTTCGGAAATCTCAGAAATTGGTTCTTTCTCCCGAAGTGCGTGTGGGGACAATGGGTCGGCTCAAACCAATGAAACAGAGTTACTGTCGCCGCTCTTGGGAGCAGTTTTTACGCCTTATTATAAGATTTATGTCAAATAAAGTTCGAATACTTTGGTTTATCGTGTCCTCTATGAATAATTATATCATTTAATTCTAAAGATAAAAGACGGCCAGCAGATTCCATGGATGTTCTTCCTGGTTGGGTAAATTTAGGAAATTGCATAAATTACTTTTTCTATGACTGGCAGGAAGGCTTCCGCCGTGGCTATTTACCAACTTACTAGCAAAATGCCGTCCCGCAAAAAGTGTAAGATCCGGTACGGTATTTAGTTTAGAGAGATACAATTAACTCTCATCGGGTTACTGCGCTACCATTTTACATTGTATCAACAATATCATCAGATGATATTACAGTCAATCCTCAAACCATGAATAAAAAAATATTTCAACAAAAAATTCAAAAGGAAGCCTGTGTCACTTCTTCACTCTAGATAAGGCAAAGGTACATCACCTTCACGTAACAATAAGTATATTGATAATGTAGTAAATTAATAATATATTTTAGAATGATTTTTAGGTATTCACAATGAATATGTTGTGTAGTAACAGAAATAAAGAAAGAAATATATACACTTACAAGAAATAGTTTACTTATCAGTACATCTTCCAGTCTTACTTCTTCGACACAAATGGATAGATCGTGTTACAGAAATCTGTACAAGGAGGAGCATAGTTGCGGCTTTGTTTACATATCCTATACATTAAATGTAGCTCACCTGAGGGATTTGTGACTAATATACAATTATTTCCTATATTAAATAAAGCAAATGATATAAATTTAGTTACATACTTTATTTAGAGTCCAAAGAGTAATCGCTGCCATAGACTGATCACCGTAGTATGTCTGTAAGTTTATTAAATTTTTGTTCTTTGAAAATAAGTTGTTTGTTTAAACTATATTTACTTGGTCATTAGTTAATTTCAGTAGTTTATTAGCAGTTGCTCATTGATAAAAATTGAATAATTTTTATATATACTTTATCTGTACGGGTAAAGCTTTGCACCGTATCTTTACAGAGAAGTAGGTGTTAATCTTTATTACGATATCTTTCTTTGAAGTTCAATGATTTAGGCTTTTAGACGAGCTTCATATCTAAATATCATTGCATAAATTACTTAGTTTATGTTGTATGTGTGAGACGATCAGATGACATCCACATGAATAATAAGATATCTTGAAAAATATAATTTATTGTTATACTACTTCACTCTCATTAAAAAAAACCATGTTTAGTGAAGTGCCACATTTTTCTGAATAAAGGCTTACATTGAATTGAAATATAATTTATTGAAAAACAAATTATCATCGGGTCATAGAAAATGTCAAATATTTTTTTATTTAAAAAAGCTTATTATAATACGTAAAATATAATATTTACACTTATACTTAGAAATAAATAATAAATTTAAATATAATTATTCATTAAGAAAGTATAATGTTAGGAATATGATGTTGACTACAATGAAATAGTTTAATTAAACATAATTACAAAGTCAACCAGCGCTTAAATTATGTGTTGTGTTAGTTACCTACATAAAGTTATTTGATGTTTATATATGAAGGTGAATTAACTTCATGCTAACTCAGAATGAAGCATGTATTTCAATTAGTATGTTCAGTTTGCATATAATAATTAAAGTTGTTATAATATTTATGAGTAGCAGCCTATTAGCGTCCCACTGCTGGGCACAGGCCTCCTCACTCATATGAGAGAGGGTTTTTAGAGCATAGACCCACCACGCTGCTCCACTGCGGATTGGCAGGCATAGTACACAAGTGCACTCTCTATTCCTTCACTCTCATAGTCGGATGTGACTGGAATCAAACAGGACTGGAGAGAGATCAGGCGCAGGACCGACGGCCTAACGTGCTCTCCAAGGCACGGGGGTGGATGACACGGCCAACTTCCCAACATCAGGCAAATATTGAGAAAATCTTAAAAGAAATCTCAATATTGATTTTGGAATTGGCCCAACCCGGGCCGCTAATGAGCCAGGACTCGAACCTAGGACCTGATGTCTGTAGTCGAACATGCTAACTACAAGACCAATGAGGCAGTTATATTTAGTAATATTTATGGTTTATGGTAAGTACATGATTATCTACAAGGTACATTTTACGTCATAGCTTTTACTAGTTATCTGCCCAGGCTTTATACCTATATATTTGTATATCGTGAGAGTTTGAGACACTTGAATTTATTTTCGCCTTGTTTTTTTGCGATATCTCTTAACATATTTAAATGATATGATTATAATTTTGTGCCAGAAATTTTAAGGTAACTAACATATTTCAGTTGATAAGGGTTATTACTGTATCCAACTATATAACTTTCTACGTAACCATTTTTTTTAGAAATTAAAATGGGCGTGTAGAAGGTATACTTCTAAATGAACAGATATGTGTCATCGCGAGCTTTTTTGCAAACACATAAAAGGGGAATGATTTCACGATAGATTGTTTTATTATATCTCTAAGGTATTAGTTTTTTCCCGACACAACTATCGTTCTGTTTCAATTTATTTACATAAAATTTACATGAAATTTATAGTAATGGATCGTGTATTTGCAAATAAATTTAATTCGAAGCTGAATCCTATTTACCTAGTCCAATTATCCTTTATATTTAGTTACAAATTTGCTTTCAATTAAAGAGCCGAAGCTTGTCTATATTATTACTAGTTTTGCGCTCTCGTCGTTTTGTTTGCTTCTCGGTTAATTGCTCGTAAAAGATCCTATTTCCTGTGATTAAATGTAGGATGATACGATAAAATACTCTTATAAGAAGGTATAGCTACGTCACTTAAAGGAAGACAAACTGAATTATTATGTACAATTGTTTCATAATGGTAATTGTATATAATGGAAAATGTTTCATTTTTTTAATCTCATAACGATATATACTTCATTTTACATTGGTTAACTACAAATTTTAAGAAATAGTCGATTTTATTAAGACTTAATGCCTACATGCCACGCCATATTCCTTGGCTTATTATTAAAAACGTATTACATCAAACTTTTAATAAAATAATAATCATATCATAAAACTGTCTTAGGTGATCATAAACCCCGGTTTGTATTGGACTTAAGACCCATGTTAAGAGAGCACGTAATTCGTCCCATTACAATCACGAGTGGCTAAGTTATCAAAATTCCTTTACCTTATTTGATAAAAATAAATTTAAAAGAATTTCGAGTTAGTTTTTTTTGTTATTAAACTGAAAAAGTAAATAGCATTGACAAGCAATTATTTTCGATTACAAAATATATTCAATCACTTTCAAAGGACGATGAGCGATGCCTGATAGAGGCGTGTTAGTGTTAGATCTAGTTATTGGAGAAAATTATTATAATGCGTCTTATTTCTAGTATAAATTATATTTTCAATTATCTTAAAATTATTAAGTGAAAGACGTCCCTAACATTTTTTTACATTCATTATCAATTTTGTTGTCTTATGTGATCCACATTTTTATTATCACTAGGATTTGAATATTTTCTAATGCGTCGGAAACAACAAGATTAGTAACTCTTTTAATTTTGTGCTATGCCTAACTATAACCTAATAGCTTCCTGGGAACGCGTAAGCGTTAGGCCCTATCCCAGTGGCGTTGTGCGAGCGTTGACGTTTCTTTAACGTAACGCAGCGTTCCCGCGACAATAAAGTTCCGCATCCGCTGAACGCAACGGCAACGTCGCACACATACTGCGATTTCAGGCGTACAATCAAAGACAAAATGGATTCCGACGAGGAAACACTATTCTGCTGGCTCTACTACTTCGACGAAACCTACGAAATAGAAAAAGAAATTGTCATCTTTAGTTTTGGGAGACCCCTATATGGGCCAATCGATTACAAGAAATTAAGTATTTCACAGTGTACTCTAATAAAAATTAATCAGTATTTATAAATATTTGGGAATGTGCGAAACTACATTTGGCGAAATTTTAAAAGTGATTCAAATTGATATGCAATATTTAGACACTAATCTCAGAGTTTCAGTGTTATTAGGAGGACAGCGCAAATGGTCCCTGGCCGTAACACAGACAGACACTGTCCGTGTTTGTACTTGTTATCAAGAAATGCAACGTTAACGTTGCGTTGTCGAAGTGCGAACGGTCGCCATTAGAGATTCTCAACGTTGACGTCGCATCAAAGCGACGTTGTTGCTGCGCAGACGTTGAAGAAACGCTAATTCTCGCATAACGCCAGTGGGATAGAAACTTTACACCATCCGCTCCATTTGGAAAAGGGATTGTAGGGGTTGGGCAGAATAAAACCACGCTTTTTCGAGTACAAACATCTGTTTGTACTCGAAAAAACGGATAATGCGTCGTCTCTGTGCAGGTTAGCTTGGCGAATCTCGAAGATCTTGGGAACGGTGTTGACGCTTCGGAAGTCGTTGCAGCACAGAGTTTTCCAAAGGATTCCACCAGCGCACCGCCCATGAGAATGACCCACACCCCATGTCGAACGTTTATTGGTTAACCAAGACAGATAATACCAAGATACTGCGTCGTTTACACATTGCGTATTAACGATATACTCGTAAATAGATAAAATATCTATAATTTTACGTCGCTTACAGGGATAATAATATGAAGAAAATAAATAACTCTCACGGCTATATATTTGCAACATCGTAGCATTTGTGCGTCACGAGACATGAATTATATATAACTAAAGCCTCATATTTAAATAAGGGTGCGTAAATAAACACGTTTCACTTAATGAACATTGTTATAGCAGCTCATGAGGCAGTGTTTTGTAAAACGAGCGCGTAGTGAATGGCCCATTGCGGAGCGAATGCGGATTTCTTTTGAATTACCCTAATAGAATTCTACAACTTTAATTCACTTTTAATGAGGCTTTCGTATTAAATGATTAAATTTTTACTTTGTGCCGCTTGCGAAACCCAGTGAATGAATCCACAGTAAAATTAAAAAATTTGGATTGAGCAATATTTAAATTTAATGTTTATAATTTGAACAAAAAGTAATTAATTAATTTTGTGGGGTTCCAAATAAATAAGATTATTATTATTGGGAATCTTGATTCAGTTTTTATTATGGCTCTCGTTGAGATGGAATCGTAAGTTATAATGTAATCTAACATGATATGTTACCTGATAATAGATATTATACTTTATATACTCCTATGTGAGAGAACCACCTTATTTCTCTATTATCATTTATTATTATATTTCAAGAAATATGTCAAAAACATCCTTTTAAAAAAGGCATTATAATGTTGAAGACTATTTAAGCGACAGAAATGTTTGGACCTGATTCCAATTCCTCACAGAAGCAATATATTATACATTGTAAAATACGAAATTGTTTCTTACCGGTTTCTTCTCAGCGGAATTAACTATCCGAAGCGGTGGTAGATTTGTTATCAACGGACTACTGACGATTCAAAAGTGCTTTTTGAGCATACTTGAATTAAGAATATTTTGATTTTGATTTTGACGATTAATTATGTGATGATCAATCAATGATGAGGACTTTGCTTGTAAAATGAAAACTAATGCACCATTTTTATCACAATATTACGAACAATTTATTTTCGCTGTTAAATGTAAATAACAGGTTTCCAATATCAATATCCAGTATGGAAAGACTATTGTTAATAACAACGAGTAAACAACGTTTTTTAGATACCGTGCAGTGTTCTCTAGACTTATATATCTATCAATATGTCAAATTAGTGTCACAGGACGAATACAATATTAGTGTTAATCTTGGTAAAGTGAATAGACAAATAACTAATCCTAATAATAACTAAAAGAATATGTAAACAAATAAATTACCATACATTTCCATAAATATTGGCAGGCTTACTACTTTAGGAAATGTAATCCACCTCATGGTGATGTTTAATAAGAGAATTTAAATTTAAATTTCCTGCCATTAAAGACTTAATAATCCACGAATCTATCCACAACACAATTAACAAAGTTTAAAATTATACATTTTTATTTGCCACCATCTGTTTAATTCACGTTTCTTTAATTGGAGTAATATTACGTACTCTTTTCAAGTGAAGTGAATAATTTTTAAAGTAATGCGACAAATGTTTAACAATGCAAAACAAATTGCACGCAAATTACAAGCCGTAAACCATAGCGTGGCAAAATTTATAGAGCCTTCGTGTGGTTTAATATTAGGGTCCTGTGTATCACATATAGCGAGAGTTGAAACTCTCTGCAATACTTGTAATATCTTATCTCCATCGCTAATATCTAAATCCGTCTATCATGTTAATTGATAGACTTTTGTTGGCATTATCAAGGTTTACGAGAGGAGAATTGCAATCAGTAGGTACATAGCTGTAAGTATATCTGTTAGTCATTCACAAAAGTATAGTTCAAGCTTTAAGTTAAGTACAGCTTCACAGGCGGAATGATTTTCTTCGCACAACAAATGTAATGGGGTAATTTTTTATATTTACATATGTAAGACACAAAATAATGACTTCATTTTCTTTCGATTTACCCTGGCCACCACCATTTACAATAAAAACCTAATGAAATAAATATTGAAATAGAAGTGAGCTGACCACGTGGCACGGGTTCTATTGAAGTAATTTTTCAAAGGTAGTGAAAAGTGGAATTAGAGTTTTCAAAAGAATCTGTCGTTTTTGATATCAATTCCATTAAATTTAACAAATAAACTATTTTGTTTTCTAAATCAAAACCAAAATATTATACATAAAATGATGATACATATATAATATGTAAATCTATTAGATAAGTATAGACATGGATAAATTACACTTTTACTGTACACCACAAGAAAAATGCAGACAGAAAACACTTAAAATAAAATTGAAAACAGTGCAATAAGGCGGCCATATCGCTATGTAACGTATTCTTCCAGGCAACCTATGGGTTAAAGACTGCTAAAATAGGAGGGGGTAATGTCGTGGCGAATTTATGGGATAAAAAATACATAAAAACCTTACAAACGCGCGCACACACACACATATACAAACATAAATAAATAGGAAAAATTAAAAAAGAAAAGGTAAATTATTGTCGTCTTATTCGCAGAGAGACAGATAAAGTGCTTTTACCTGTCTCTTCAACATTAACAAGGTTTTAGCTCCCCTTATAGATAGCGGCAAACTATTCCACAAATTTATTGCACGAACAGAAAAGAATGAAGTATACTAAACTTTTGTGTTAAATATGAAAAGCAAAATAGTTAGATGGCTATCTAGATCTAATACTCAGCGATAAATCCTGCATACAGATAGTACAACGAAAGCAATACAATAAAGGATAAACGCTACAAAACGAAATACACGCAAATTACAATGTAATGCGTAGAGCGGCGAAATTTATAGCGTTGTCGTGTGGCTTAATATTAGGGTCTTGTACAGCTCATACTGCGGGAGTTGAAACTCGCTAGCATATATGAGACCTATAATGTCCTTTGCAAGTGCACAATTTGGCTTTAAGCACACTTATTAATCTAATAAGAAATAGTGTGAAAGAAAAGAACGTTGTGGTATAAAAGAAGATGTAGTGCTTAGGATTGAGAATAGATCGACTGAAAAGATATATAAAGAAACCAAACTAATGAACATAAGTGATAGCTACAAATACAACACATGCATTCTTATTCGAAAAATAATAAATAAAGAACTTCATACAAATATAAGCCTCACGACTAGAAATACAAATCCGTCTTTAAAACGTTTAAGAAGTTCAAACAATATAACTCTACGGCAATCGAGAACCAATTATGGCAAGAAAAATATTACGTTTGAAAGTGCTCAAATATATAATAAACTACCCATTGCTATTAAGGAAACCAAAAGTATAATAAATTTCAAAAAAAAATTAAAATTTTACCTATTAAATAAATAGCTTTTACTAAAAACTCAACTAATTATTATTTTGTCACATCCAGTTACGCAACTTCAATATTTTACACTAATGACCTTGTATTTGTTTTTTTTTTTTTACTGTATATTAATAACTTGTGTAATTTACTATTTGTTCACCTCAAAAAAATTATTGTTCTTTTTTTAAATAGTAATAAGATTGTTTACACAAATGTATCAACGAAAGTGCAGAAATTTTTATTATGTATTAGCCTGTAAGTGAATATTATTTATATATAATATAAGTTTCCATGTAAGTGAATATATATTCTTTTTGGAAATAAATGTCTTAAACCATAGATGGTTTGGCAAGTAGAGAGAATGAATGAAAGGACTGACAAAAAGGATTTATGAATCAAGAGCGAATGAGAAAGTTGGACGGGGAAGACCAAGCGGAACGTTCCTGGTCCAAATCCAGGACATTTTACATAAGGGCCAGGTCAAGAATGCTATAAACCAACGAACTTGTATAAAAGGTTTAATGATAATGAAAGAAGTGAAGGAGATATGCAGGGATCGTGGCAAGTGCCTGCTCTACCTACCCCTATGGGAGTGAGACGTGATGCTATATATGTATGTATTAATCTATTGTGATCCCTGAGCTGAGCACAAGCGTCTGCTGTGAAAAATGAAAGAATTATGGTAAAGTAAAATTACTAGATTGCTTTTAGTTCGTAGACCACAAATATGCCAAAATTTGTCAAATCTTTTCTTCAACTTTCATAGATTTTTTTTACAGAATACTACTCTTTATATCTTATTTTGACAATCATTTGTATAACGTTATAATATTTTAGTATAAAGAAAAAAATACTTATTTGCATCTCTCAATGTGTCGTACCCGCCTCCTTTTAAAGGGAAGGCTATTAAAGTCCTCAGATATTTTATATTCACCTCACTCGTTCTTAGTCTAATATATAGTTTATGTGATAAATTAATATTAACGTTAAATGTCATTGTAATTTCATTTCTTACCATTCGATTTATCACTATGGCTATCGTTATCGCCAATCTTAGTTAAATTACGTTGATATGATAGGCACAACATTTGCGTTTCCATGCAGTTACGCCCCATACCGTATCAGTAAAAAAACTTTGACTGAATAAAATTATTAGCCCACGTAAATATGCTTTTCTGAAATATAACATAAGAAACGCTATTGTAGGCTAGTGATAACATCGATATAATTTTGCTAAAAGAGTTGCGCGATCAAATCGTATAAGCAGATATCACACAGTTCTCTTTATACGGATTCATATACCAATTTTTTTATATTTGTCATTGTGCTTTTCTGCAACATAAACTATCTTGACGATACTTGCGTATATGAGTAGTTCTGGAGTATTTATAGACTGCCTATAGTATTTATAGCCAACCTAGAGCAGAATATTGGGCTCTAAGTTCCTAGTCGTATTCCATAAGGAGGCGTGTGCACAAAAATGGTCATTTATGATACATTAGTTTTCCTATAATACTAAAACACACACACCGTCACATTGGCCTATGAGAGTGAAGGTATAGATAATGCACTTGTGTTTTACGCCTGCCAACCCGTAGTGGAGCAGCGTGGTGTGTCTACGATCTGACAACCCTCTCTTCTATGAGTATTGTGCCCAGTGGGACGTTGATGGGCTGCTACTTACCTTACCTTTTATTAAAACTCAATAAATATAAGTATTATCTGATGCGTTACGTAATATCAACTTGAATATGCACGAACAAAACTGAATTTCTGAACAAACGTTCAAACTAAAACCGAACTAAATCTCGTTCTACGCATCAGTAGTTCCCAACAATGGTACGCGGAAGCAAGTGCCTTCCGGCTAAAAATTGAATAAGTGGAAAACACTATAAGCCACTTTACTGGGGATATTTTGCTATAACCACAAAATCAATAGTAAAGTTTAAAGATTCAGCGATATATAGGAATATTTGTTATGTTATTAGCAGTGTATTTCTTTCTTAATTTTTTTAATGGTTACTACTTGGTCACACTGTCTTTATATATAATTTGTTTACAAAGTAAAAACATCCGTTTAATCATCCATTCAAGTTAAAATAAACTTTTAGTATTTATAGCGGATGATAAATGATGAATATACATTTATTAATTTATTAAAATATTTTAAAGTTTCCTACGATCATGCTCGATGGCATAGAAATCGACTTTCATTTTTAAACTAATGTTTTGGTTGTAACTTGTATGTCACCTTGAGAAGTATATTATTTAATTATATTTGATGCCTCCTACAGATATATTTATTATTCAATTTAATGGAAAAGGATATTTTTATTTCAAGAATACCAATTAAAAACCAAATGGACTAGCCATTTGGTTTTTTATATATCATTTATTGATTTTATTCTCAAATATCTTTCATTTTGCCAATAAACTTCCAAACTGATGATATAATAGTAAAATATTTGGTTATATTTCAATACCATTGAAAATAAAAAATAATTATTACGATCACAATAGACTCAAACTGGATTCTAAATATGGCTGCCAAAAATATTATCGTAGCCTTTGATGTTTTGAATATTTGGTAAAAAAAATAATCCAAGCAATCAGGGTTCTATAAAACTCAACTGGGAATATTTTCATAACATGTTATGAAAATTTCTATACAATCTGAAGGTATTTGAACCGTGTCACCTTTAAGAGGTCATACGACATAAAATTGTAAGAGATAGAAAATATAAGTTTCTAGTGGTGGTAATGGAGATATTTTTTAATCAATTATCTTTATTGTAAGAACACTTCTTGCCATAACTAATTAATCGATATGTGTCGCTCAAATAAATACATTTTCGTTGTCAATATATTGATATTTTTCAGCCCCAAATTTTTGGGATCCGTAAAAAGCTTCTTAAACACAAGTAAATAAGCATAAATAACTTTCTTTTTCCTATGCGACCATATATGTCACAATGACAAAATAAATCCCCAGCGGTTACTTACATTCATAAACTAATCAATATACAGATTTTACAACGAATATATATCTAACTAAGAAATTTTTAAAATCGTAACATCACTTACGTAGAATGTCCGATATTAGCAAATTTAAAAATACCCTATAGGTATTTAAAAATTCTTGATTTTAAGGAGGTAATGCAAGAATTTTTTAAATCGTTTGCGTAATTTTTAGCTTGATAAAAATAATAAATAAAAATTTTAACAAAAAAAGAACCGCCTTCAAAACAAACTGTTACATATATTAATATGCTATAAAAAGTAAAAAAATAATTGCGTATTTTTTTTTAGGGTTCTTAGTATTCCTGACACCGACTCCAAATATAATTATTAATACGAAGAACTCTAAAAAAGAATACGCAATTATTTTTTTACTTTTTAGAGCATTGTAATATTTGTAACAATTTGTTTTCAAGGCGGTTCTTTTTTTGTTATAATTTTTATTTATTTTATGGTTTTTTGTGAATCTGAAGTACACTAACAAATTTGTCTGAATGTGGGTACAACGTGTTACCCAAATGAGACCGTTTAAATAAAACAACTTTGCAAAGTGAAATTGCAATTAAAATCGCCACATCCGGGATCGAACCCGCAACCTTATACGTTATAGGTCAGTTATTTTGCCACCCCGCTATCACCAGTTTTTTATATGATAATCGATCGCAACACTAATATCTAAATATTAATTAAAAAATACATCTTATAATATTGCAATGCAGCAACAAACGTGAGGTCATTGCCATTTGATTACAGACAGTTATATATTTTGCCATAAATCGCTTACTGTAAGCCGTTGAGGAGTTCCATTGATCTACATATTTAACTACGACCATACCGATGTTACGGTAGGTGTTTAAATATCCAGTTAGCCTATAAAAGATTCTGCCGAGTATCGTTAAAAAATCATCAAGATCTGTCCACCCAGTCGGAAGATATGAGGTAACAAACATAAAAAAAATAATACAGACGAATTGATAAACTCCTCTTTTTTTTGAAGTCGGTTAAAATCAGTATATCGGTGTGATCATTGGTATCCTTGGAGTACGACCTTACTCAGCAGGCCCAGTAATAAGGGTCGCTACTATTTTCTTAAGATTGAAATTTTTAAATTCGTTATATATTTTGAATGGTATGTCTGATATTAATAATTTAAAAAGTGTTTTAAAGGTATTAAAAGGGTCTTTAATAGGATGAGGATTGAAACAGAGGTATGAATAATATGGTTTGATTATTATCGGCACTTTTATTAACTTTTAAAATGTAAAAAAGTAGTTGTAGTGGCATAACTACAGTAGTTGGATAAATGGTATTGCGGAATTTTTTTTTTTCTATTCTTAATAGTTTCGCCAGCGCTTGCGACGACAGATATTTTGTGACTAATTTTTCACACCTTGGGTTACATTAATGCATTTTTATTAAGATTCCCTATTTTTTTTCAGAAAGTGATATAGCCTTTGTAGTTTCGTGAAAATGCAGCATTCTATTATTAAAAAAATATTGAAATCGGTTCAGTAGCTTTTGTGTGAAAACGTTACAAACATACATATATACTTTCATACAATAACTGAAATGTTTCAACCTTTATAATAGTAGTTTAGATTGCAGCACCACCAACAACGCAAGAAGAAGACATATATAATAAAACATATATAATAAATATTGTTACTCTTTAATTTTTAAAAACTGTAATCTTTTTTGGGTGCTAAGAAAAATAAATATATTATTAAAGAATAACATTCAAGTGATTTTATCTTTTTACGAAATTCTTCTTTCTTATTATATAAAGTGAAGCTGCCAAAACTGCATTCTGTTCATTCTACTAATGAAAAGGTCTGTCATAAAATAAGGCAAGTTTCTCTTACCAGATTCGTATTATACTATCTGAAACTGTGTCTTGACATACTATCAAGTGAGATCCTTGACTTATACTATTCAACTTAGACATCATTAAGTTAACACATCATTTATATACTTATTAACTCGAACAATTTACTCTTTTAATTGATTATTTAGACAAAAACCCTGTTATATTTGAATTGAATAAAATCATACCTTATTTCCTGGGAATAGAAAATAAAATATGTCCATCGTCTTCCAGTTGGCACTGACAATTTTTATTATTGCTTGGGTGAATTTAGTATCTAGGGAGATATAAAAGGAAATGAAGCTAAGCCCTTCGGAAATCCCAGAAATTGAGTTTTTCTCGGAGTGTATGAGGACAATGATAAGGTTCTAAACCAATGATGCACAGTTACTTTTATTATAGTGGAAGGCAGTTTTACGATTCCTTTAAGATTTATATATTGAAAGCTATTTTATTATGTGTGGAAAAATATTTTGTATAAAACTGTATTTTTTATTTCATAAATCGTCTTTGTACCTCAATAATGTGTCGAAACCAATGACTTTTTTATCGTCAATTGGTAATTTAATGGCTATTAAAAATGCAGAGGGTACCACCTCGTTTTTCAGATAAATTAAATTGCACGTAGCATTTTTATTTATTCTATCTATTTAAATTTCCATTCGTAAAATATGCAAAAGGATATGTTCGCCCCAGAAGGTTAACAAACTGGTCTACCTCTATCAAAACTACCCGAACAATCGTTAAACAACATCAAAGTTTTACACAGCATAGATTTGTAACTAACGCTCACAAAGTTTTGACAATATCCGCTCATTAATATAATAGACTTCTATAATAACAAAAACTACTGCAACGTACAGCTAGACCATGTGAAGCCTGGGTAGTAGTCTCCTTCTGTGAAGATGTTCTTCGCAAAAAGGAGACTGCCGAAAGAATCCATGAGAGGGATGATCCCGCTCGCGCAGTTGCACATCGGGTCCGCCATGGAAACCGAACTGCCGCTATGCCTGTGAGGGCTGTCAGGTCGTGAGCTGTCAGTGTGGGGACACTGTTTGCTCCAAGATGACCGTCGGATTTTTTGTGCAAGGGTGGCGCTGGTATGTTCTGCCCGAGTGGCCAGTACCACCCCCCAACAGGCATGCGATGTATCGAGGGGGTTTTAGTGGGTAAAAATCCCACATAACCCGATATCTTTTCCCCAGAGGTCGGGTATGTTTTTGAACATTTCCCCCCACGTCAAGAAAAAAAAAAGACCATGTGAAGCCTACAAAATCACAGTGATGCAGTGTTGTGGGTCTGTCTCTATATCCCTAAAATGAATAAGGGGAGTTGTGCCCAACTCTGGGATATTAATAGGTTGCACCGTAAATAAAAAATCTACTACAGTATACAGGTATGTATTCATTTTGTACGACCAGACAGAAGCCTGTGGATTTAAGACTGTGTTTGTATTTAACATTTTTTTTTATATATCTTAGTTATATGGAATACAGGCTCATGGAAAAAATTAACCTGTGAAATGAACCAATGTGAATAACGCTTAGAAGGCTGTTGCTATATCATAAAATAACTCGAGCGCTGTGCCGTCATTTCTGGGCGGTACAGGTGAGTACGTAAGTAAATCAATTTTTTTGTTACCTTTTATAATGAATGGCTATAAGCTACAACGGTAATATAAAAAAAGTTTCCGTACATAATTTTATGATCTTACAGCAGTGATGACACAGTATATCCCGAAATGTAGAATATTGCTGTAGATCATAAATTTATTTACGGCAACTGTTTTTTTTGTTAAAAGTTATTAAATATTACCGTTGTACCTTATAGCCGTTCAATATAAATGGTAAAAAAATATTTACTCACGTACTCACCTGTACCGCTCAGAAATGGCAACATAGTGCTCAGAATTATTTTATGATATAGTAACAGCCTTTTAAGTGGGCCGGACACACGGCAAGATGACTTTCTACACACAGGTATTTTTTTATTGCTGGCAGTTTAGCGCTTGACTGTGATCTCACCTGATGGTAGGTGGTGATACAGTCTAAGGAAAGTGGAAGTGCGCTAATCTGGTAAGAGGCGATATACACCTTTTGGTTTCTACACAGCATCGTACCGGAACACAAATCTCTTTGTTTGGCGGTACACGTCTTTGCTGGTAAGGTGGTAACTAGCCACTGCCGAAGCCGCACACTAGTCCAATGTCTGAGTACCTGTGTAGAGTTGTAGGCCGCGAGCCGACTGAAGAGTGCACCGGGTGTGGTTTTGCCTTTGACACGGCAGAACACACATTGGTGACGTGCCCACGTTGGGCGGAAAAGAGAGCCGCTCTCGTAGTTTCTATTGGATGTGTTGACCTCACGTTGCCTGCCGTAGTTGAAGCTATGGTGGGCAGTGATGATTGCTGGAGAGCGGTAGTTTCCTTCTACAGGGAGGTGTGTATAGCGCAGAAGGATACAGCAGAGTGGCTGAGGGAGCAGAATGTAGCCGCTCCCATTCGCAGGCACAGGGTCGGACGCAGACGGGCAGCCCAGGACTAGGCAGGTTTCCCCCCCCTAGGGATAACCTCTGGGCAGCAGATACGGGGTCAGTTGCCCAACAGAGAGGTCTCTAAGATTGTAGACAACTTGCCGGTGCTCCAAACATGCCATCCTACTAAAGTAGGCAAATAATATAAAGAGGGCCCTTATATCAACGGGCATCGCCGTCCAGTCGTTGCGGTCGAGCATTGCCGTGCCCTTCCCGCAACCCCGTCACAAGGCGACGTGGAGGATCGACACCCACAGATTTTTAGCCGGTAAAAGTCCGGCATAACCCAGAATATGCCCTCCGTGAAGCTCTGGGTATCCATGACGATTTTTCTGTCGGAAAAAAACAGTTTCATAAGCGTTATTCACGTTGGTTCATTACACAGCTTAATTTTTTCCACGAGCTCGTAGTAACTAATTATATTAACAAATACGGATGTAACTCATACATTTCAATCCCAATTTATAATCTTTTTAAGGATTACGTGGTATTTTCATCACTTCCCGGAGTCATACAAATGCTCTCACAAAAGCTTATTAGAGAAAAAATTACACCTAATAATTTTAATACTATAAAGTTTTTCATAAAATCTAAAATTATTTATACGGACAATCTTTACAGGCTTAGGATTCAAACCAGTATTGAGTCACATAAACTAAATGTGAAATATGAACATTCTGCTATGAAACATGCATTTAAAACAATTTCATGTTCACTAATGTACATCATTACTAGACATTTCGTTCATTAACAGTGAATAGTCAACCTAATGGTCCATCACTATTGCACATTGACAGTTCATTTATCCGTATAATTTTGGATAGGTGTATTTTCACTGGGTTTATACACATTTGATTTACCTTCTCAAAAGTATAGTATTCAATATATTCGTAATCGAGGTCTTCTATTTCTAACGACATGTTTCAAAGTGGCATTTAAAATTAGTAATTTTAAGAAGTATACAGATTAAGGACAATTATTTTCCCTGATGGTCTTTGTTGGTGGTTTAGTTAAATTGTGTATTAATACGGAAGCCAGAAGTACTCGAGTATAAAGAATTTGGGGACCGCATTCTGATTACAGTTTTGAGCTCAATAAAGTTTGCACCTTATAGATGTGTATGTTGCTTTGAGATGTTTTGGGATATTTTACCCTCATGCGCCTAAAGAACTTTTACTTCAAGTAAAAGTTCTTTAGGCGCATGAGGGTAAAACTTTTATGGATGTAATGCGTGACTTGCGTCACGAATATGTGCAGCGTTTTGTTATGTTAATTTGTATGAAGGTTAGATAGTTTTAATAATTACAAATAACATGTGGCATTTTAATTTGCCCTTCATCGTTTAATCATTTAATATACTATTTTTCATAAAATATAAAATAAAAATATTTCATAAATTCGTTTCCTATATTTTTATTTAAAAACAAAATTTTATTAAAACATTTTAATATGGACAAAAAACACGTGGCATTTTTTTCCGTTTAAGTTTCCGGCGATAAATGATGTTAAATTAAAAGAGGGAATTTTTAATGGACCCCAAATTAGAGCTCTATTTCAGGATGCAATTTTATTGGTAAAATAAATGATACGGAGAGAATAGCTTGGGTAAATTTCAAAAATGTGTGTCATAACTTTTTAGGTAAGAATAAAAATGAAAATTACAGGACTATAGCTATTGTTCTGTAAATTTCGCCAAGAACTTTTCTCTAAAGTACTGAAAACTACGTGATCGAATCATAAATGAAGAGATCCCTAGTAGAACCAAAATCACCGACATAGTACTACGAGTCGCGAACCCGAGGTGGCAATGGGCGGGGCACATTGCCCGAAGGACCGATGGACTGAAGTTGATGGACGTTGGGGACAAGGTGGACCGATGATATAAAGAGGGTAGCCGGTAGCCACTGGAGCCAAGCGGCGCAAGATCTGGTCTTGTGGACGCCATTACGTGACACCTATGTCCAGCAGTGGACGTCCATCGGCTGAAGCGATTACGACGACGACTGAAAACAATCACTATGCTTGTCCAGAGCTTTGTTTCATGAGACCTAGTTCGATGTGAAGTGCCGGTAGCACTTTTTTGTAACTTACTCGAAATTAAAGGCTGCTCGGACTAAATTGACTTGAAATTCGTATTCGAAAAACATGCCCGTAGATAGGTGGCACTCGTTGTACAGACTTTTTTTTGTGTGCCGATGTTATTAGTATTAATTTTCGAGACCTTTAATATCTTAATGACAATTAAATTCTAAATATATCTTCCTTTTGCCCTCTCTCTAAGTTTCGGAAATATACATTTTAGAGTTAAATATATACAAGACTTAAAAAATAGTTTGGCAAAGTTTTACTTCTGCTACGTGTACTTTTAATTTTTTACACCCTAGAGCCAGTTGGTATTTTTTAATTTACCCCTTTTTTAAATAATGAAATATACTCATAGCTAATTAAGTATTAAAACAGTAGTTATTGATGATACAAATACTTATTAGTTTTGGGAACACGAACACCATTTTAACTGTAAGTGCATTGTAATCGTTGCATTGGTTGTAAAATTATTCGAAGTTAATCACGCTGCGTTTCTTAAGAAGCTGATGAAATTCTTGAAAATATCTAGCAAGATAAATGAATCAGCAGAATTGATATTAGTAAATGTTTTGTCGTTCAAAATATTTGAAGTTTGAGCCAGAAATAGCAGCTTGATAGAAAAGATGAGTTAAGCGCGAAAAATTTATTGAACGAC
This sequence comes from Elymnias hypermnestra, assembly GCA_015832385.1. NCBI lineage: Eukaryota > Metazoa > Arthropoda > Insecta > Lepidoptera > Nymphalidae > Elymnias > Elymnias hypermnestra. The sequence goes on from JACTOM010000824.1 coordinate 4,100,207, forward strand.
CTGACATCTGCAATACGCTGCTAAACTGAATGAAAATTACATATTGTGACTACCTTAAAAAGTTACACACTAAACATATTTGTAGCAATTACTCGTGGTCCTTAAATAAATAAAATAAATCGAGCCATCGCACTCTGATACGAAGTAACTGGTAATTAAATTTCTGCACTTACTTCGTTTTGTTACTCAATTGTACCACAACTTACTACCAGGTGATGTTATAAGCCTCGTCTGTAAAATAATATATCAAGATCCTATGAATGCCTACCTTCCAATGCTTACTATTGAATGACGATATATTAAATGAATTAAAATAGTCTACATCTCTATTAATAGCTGTAGTAAAAAGAATCGATTAGACGTGCCATAACTTTCAATTAACCGAGCAATTAGAAACACTTTATATTAAGTCAATACCAATGGTCCCTGATAACTTTTTATTAGACGAACTCGGTGCCTGGAGTTGACAAAGAAAGTAATAAAATGAATCGTAAAAATAGTCGTTGAATGTAGTTTTTATTCCGAATTCGATTGGAAAGTAATAAAATATTTAGTGCTTCTTATTTTTTGAGAACCATTGTATCTTTTACAAATGGTGTCATCATATACAGATTTATTTATTGGATTCAGGTAATTCTGTTAACAGTTATAAAACAACGTCTACTACCATTTTGTTATGAAATATAGTATACGTGAGAGTAAAATATAGGTAATATTGTCAGACTATACCGCATATTATTAATTCGTATTAAACAAAAAGTTCTAAATGCTCGAGTGCGTTCTTTTGACCAATAATCTGGCGCTATCGGGAGCTATAATTTTTAATAACAAAAGCCACTTGAACGAGACCTATATGATAACCTATATGGTGCTGATATTTTACTGACTGTCTGAAGAATGTCCTACCACTACTTTAAATGAACAATTCACGATCCAAAATTTTACAGATCCCTGTTTAGAATACAGCAGAATCTAGAATAGTCTATATTTTATTATCTCAGAATGTCAGCATTAACAATAACGTTGCAAATATTCATTGTAATTATCTCTTCAAAGATTTTGTTTAATTTTGAAATGATTCTCCTGTAAATATTTTTGCTGTTTTCTAGCGTTTTTGGAATGCGTCACTAACCTTCAAACTAATCCAGAGTAGTGTTTAGTTTCTTGTGTCAAAACCACATATTGTTATAGTCAAAAACGATGCTGTGGCTCCATAAAATGTCTGTATATGTACGTAATTCATAAAATTTTCAAATAGCTCTACTGTAAAATAAGTCTTCCATTGTGCAGCGGTAAATCTGCAGATTACATATACCGTTTTTGTTATAATGATAGTATTTTTGATTCATATGGTAAATGCTTTTTGTGGAAATGAATTCGACAATTTCATACACGATACGTGCACGATGAATTGCTTGTAGATACGATAGTGGGCAGATTGCTGTCACATCAATCAGAACCAGTTTGCTTGCAAATTTAACATTTGCCACCTGAATCGATTAAATGAATATGGTTTATCACTTGGATATGACATATAGAGGCAAATATGTAGAAATTTTGAAAAGACAAAAAAACACACATTTACCCTAACATTATAAATGGAAAAAAGAACTCCGAAGTACTACAATTTTTGAACTATGCCAACCAATTACAGACCCTTGGCACTCGATTTGCTTACAGAGCTTTTTCGCAATGGGACGTACAATATAATAAATAATGAATGTTAAACTAAAAAACATTGAATATTAAATATAAAATTACTAAAGTATTAAACTATAATTAAAAGAAGAAGACGCTCGCTGCCACTTCGTAAAAATACAGGAAAACTTTACTATTTCAGGCGCCCAAACCTAGAAATCAGCGTAAAAGGAAATTTTGTTGCAATTCTTACTATTTAAATCAATTAAACTTCTTTTGACTATTAATTTTGAATTCCAGTTTCATTAAATACAAATAGTAACAATCTATAATATATAACAAAAAATAGGAATAAAATAATTTACGAATGTTAAGTTTGCTAAACTATTAGCGTCGTGCCTTCTACTACAAGCTGAAAAATACATTATAAACTGGTTTGAATAAATAAAAGGCATTTTTTAATTTGAAAAATAAATACATAAAGTGAAGCAGGAAAATTGAAGTGAAGAAGAAAGCAGCAGTTGAAAAAATAATCAATTCTATATCAACGATGACAACAGTTATATCGTGTTTTACAAACCTGGGTGCTTCTCAACTGCATGGAGTTAAGGGGTGCGCCACTGCCATTGCGTCGTCTTCGCCGTCAATGCACACGTCAGGAGGCGGTGGGAACAGGAACTCCCGAGGTAGAAGTCTAGTTATTGCCGCATTTGGCTGCTAGCTGGCAATGCCGTGGAGGTGTGTGTGTGGGGAGTTGTCCACGTGGCGGAAGATACTCCTCGCCAACTTCCGGACGAACACCTCCACGGTGTACATTTCTGACTTACGTCGGAGCTCTTGTTATGCTGGGTCTGGAGCCTTTTTCTCTGGTACCTTAACCAGAGAGAGTATCAGGCAGGCGCCAAATAATTTATTGTTACAATACCTTAGTTTGGAATAGACGTCAGCCACGTAGACCTTGTTTGGAATTTAATGGGAGACTTGAGGTAAAAAGTGGCCGCATCAGCGACCGAGCCGCCGCAGTCAACGTGTCCACCAGTCGCAGCCAGCAGTCGCTACAGCACCCCAAGTAATATAATAAAAGTATGACTTCCGCATATATTATTTCTAAAAACTGCTACACGACACTGTGCAATAATATACCAATATATAACTTCTGGGTTAGGACTAGTACATTAATAAAATTGGCATGTGTGCTTAAAATTTCATTACATTGAACAAAGAAGTATATTGCTATTAGGTTAATTCAGCAGAAATCCGCATTCGCTCCACAATGGCCCATTTAGTCCGCGCTGGATTTGCAAAACATCGCCTCATAAGTCCCGCTGTAATAACGATTATTAAGAAAAACGCGTGTGTATAAACCAACATATTGATAACTGAATTTCATTTAAATATTAGGCCAACGATTCTCGCTTGACTTAATATAATAATAATAATAATAATAATAATAATAATAATGCCGCTGACCCAACCAAGTACCGCCCGATAACGTGTCTTTCTTCCATCTATAAGACACTGACATCCATTCTGAGCCGCAAGATCTCGTATCACATCGACGAGAATAACATCATGTCTGTGGCTCAGAATGGATGTCGGGGCGGTAGTCGCGGCACGAAGGAGCTCCTCCTCATTGACAGCGTCGCGGGCCAACTGGTTAAGCGCAACCGTCGCAATTTCTCCGCCGCATGGATCGACTACAAAAAGGCATTCGACTCGGTGCCTCATTCATGGCTCCTGAGGGTCCTCGAGTTGTACAAAATCGACGGTACACTTCGAGACTTCCTTGGAGAATGTATGAGGCAATGGAGCACGATCCTCTGTCTCCATGGCGAGCGACTGACGGCTGCCGATGACCGAATCAGGATACGGAGAGGTATTTTCCAGGGCGACTGTCTGAGTCCTCTATGGTTCTGCTTGTCCCTAAACCCCCTCAGTTTTCTGCTGGAGAGGTCTGGGACGGGCTTTCAGTTTCGGAGGGGAGGGGCTAGGGTACCTCACCTTCTCTACATGGATGACCTCAAGCTGCTAGCACCCAACGCACCACGCTTGCAGGAGTTGCTGAAGATCACCAGTGACTTCAGCAATTCCATCAGGATGGAGATGGGGCTAGATAAGTGTGCGGTCCTTCATGTGGAGAGGGGACAGGTATCCCACTCGGCCGAGATCAACCTCGAGCCGACCCAGCTCAAGACTCTCTCCGAGACTGAAACATACCGGTATCTGGGCATGTCCCAATGTATGGGGGTGAAAGAGGCAGACATGAAGCAGTCAGTTTGCGAGGTATTTTATGGGCGCCTGACAAAAATTCTTAAGAGTTATTTGTCGGGAGCTAATAAAATCCGAGCGTATAACGGCTGGGTCATGCCTGTTCTCTTGTACACTTTTGGCATACTCAGATGGACTCAGACCGAGCTTGACGCCTTGGACAGACGAGTCCGCACGACTATGACTTTCCATCGCATGCATCACCCGAAGTCCTCCGTTATGAGGCTGTATATACCCCGGAAATGTGGTGGTCGAGGCCTACTTAGTGCTAAGACCATGCATAACCGGGAGATATCCAGCCTCAGAACGTATTTTGAGACGAAGAGGGAGAGCCCGATGCATCTNGAAAAATACATTATAAACTGGTTTGAATAAATAAAAGGCATTTTTTAATTTGAAAAATAAATACATAAAGTGAAGCAGGAAAATTGAAGTGAAGAAGAAAGCAGCAGTTGAAAAAATAATCAATTCTATATCAACGATGACAACAGTTATATCGTGTTTTACAAACCTGGGTGCTTCTCAACTGCATGGAGTTAAGGGGTGCGCCACTGCCATTGCGTCGTCTTCGCCGTCAATGCACACGTCAGGAGGCGGTGGGAACAGGAACTCCCGAGGTAGAAGTCTAGTTATTGCCGCATTTGGCTGCTAGCTGGCAATGCCGTGGAGGTGTGTGTGTGGGGAGTTGTCCACGTGGCGGAAGATACTCCTCGCCAACTTCCGGACGAACACCTCCACGGTGTACATTTCTGACTTACGTCGGAGCTCTTGTTATGCTGGGTCTGGAGCCTTTTTCTCTGGTACCTTAACCAGAGAGAGTATCAGGCAGGCGCCAAATAATTTATTGTTACAATACCTTAGTTTGGAATAGACGTCAGCCACGTAGACCTTGTTTGGAATTTAATGGGAGACTTGAGGTAAAAAGTGGCCGCATCAGCGACCGAGCCGCCGCAGTCAACGTGTCCACCAGTCGCAGCCAGCAGTCGCTACAGCACCCCAAGTAATATAATAAAAGTATGACTTCCGCATATATTATTTCTAAAAACTGCTACACGACACTGTGCAATAATATACCAATATATAACTTCTGGGTTAGGACTAGTACATTAATAAAATTGGCATGTGTGCTTAAAATTTCATTACATTGAACAAAGAAGTATATTGCTATTAGGTTAATTCAGCAGAAATCCGCATTCGCTCCACAATGGCCCATTTAGTCCGCGCTGGATTTGCAAAACATCGCCTCATAAGTCCCGCTGTAATAACGATTATTAAGAAAAACGCGTGTGTATAAACCAACATATTGATAACTGAATTTCATTTAAATATTAGGCCAACGATTCTCGCTTGACTTGATATAATAATAATAATAATAATAATAAGTTTTTATTCAAGGCAACATTTGGCCCAAATTGTTAAAATACAAACAACTTACAACTATGTTAGTGACAAATAGAATATAATAATACAGAAAATAAATGAAATGAAACTAAATTAAATACAATTAAGTTAAATCAAATCAAATTAAAATCAAAATCACGACTATCAATTAAACAAATGTGAAATTAATGTAAATATAAAGACGTCTTGTATACTAGCTGAGGGTTGTCCCTAGTCATCATTTTCTGTTGCTCGTCAGATGAACAGACAGCCAATAAGGGAATATAGGGCTAGGCATTCCCACACAAATCGTTTTAAGAATGCTGTTATGCGATGCCCTCATTCTCTCCCAAAAAGAGGCAATGCGTGCCCTCATAACAGCATAGAAATCGGGCACTCCCGATTCAGCAAACATGCCAGACGCACTGCAATATCTGGGCAAACCCATCAAGATGCGAAAAGCGTCGTTATACTGCACGCGTATTGCCGTGTAGGATTTTCTGAAAAAATTTGTCCAAAGTTGACAGGTATAAAAGCACTGGCAATACGCGGTGAATAATGTTTTCTTGACGGCCTTGCTACATTTACCGAATCTTATACCGAATATGCTAAGAAACGTTTAGTTAATATGTTTTTTTTCCGGAAAGGAGTAGCTAAATACTGGCATACATTACAAAAGTTATAGACATTGTGTTCTATAACGTCCAGGAGTACAAAGCCCCCTAATATTATGAAAATATATTGTATTTCATATTACAAACACATAGGTATATCAAAATATAACATTTTGCACAATGATATCATACGTTACATTTGGTTAGACTGTCACAAAACTGAGTCTGTAATTGGTTCTTAAAACAAGGCACAAAAATATGCAAAAGATTACAATTTTCTGGTATTGAATACAAATGTCCATAATTACTAATTTAATAAATATACTCGTACTTTATTCCTTGCAGATCAACTAGGATATGTCGTTGACATCATATGGCTGTCTAGTTCAAATGTGCGAAAACAATATACCTAAATAATTATATATTCAGCCTCGGAAGGCAATTAACATGAGAATTCTCATTAGCACTTTGCAAAGGGAAACTTTGATGTTATAGCAGAAAGAAAAAAGATTCAAGAGCGAGTCCAAGGCTCATTAACGTGCCTTTAATAATAGTGAAATGCTTCCGGGCAGCAACTACTGCTTAAGAATTCAAAATTGCTTTTTTTTATTTCAGCCTTTAATGGTCGTAGATAAAAATTAAATAGAATTTAATATCTGATAACAAATCTTTGATGCACTCGCAGCAAACATTTATTTCAATAAGGATATTCTGAATGAAATAGAAGCCACAAATATTTAGTAAAAGCGTATTACGTTTATTTCGTATATCGACTGAAGAAGTTTGTAAACCAGTTATATTTGTTGTGGAAACCCCCTTAGGTGTAAAATTTTGTTTTGTAATTTATTAACGGCCTGGCAAGCGCAATGGTAATGGCCTTTGCTTGGAGATGCTCTGTGTTCGATTTCTGGCAGTGCGCATTTCAGAAATTGAATTTTATGATGTATCTGAGGACTGTTGCGAGGTTTTGGTGGTGGCTAATTACCATCCTAGCAGCAAAGACCTACAAACAAAAATAATATTGTTCAGGTAAGATGATGCGTAGAAACCATACGAGGTAACTTACCTCATACCAGGTTAGCGTGTTTCAATCTCGGACTGTATCATCACTTAATAGCTCAAGTGAGATCACAGTCAAGCGTTAACCTGTCAGCTATAAAATTAATATGATTTTATGTAGCTAGATTGAAACTAAACATAATGAGAATGACGGCCTCATTTTGTTATATGTGCAAATAGTTATTATGTAAAATTTACACTATTTAATAGATACTAGACTGGGCTAGAAGATCTTGTAAAATAAGTAGAGCACAAGTAATACCATGAAATCTCCTCACCAAAAACGCCGCCCAATTTCCTAAGTTCAACATCGATACGATATGTTAGAGTGCAATAGGCTGTGAAACACTGTGTTGGAGTGCAATAGTCTGTGGAACGCTGGCGCCATCTGTCTATCGGCGTGGGGCAGAGTCAATAGTGACAATCCAGCGCGCGTTTCTCCAGTTCTCGGGTGGCGGTCCGCCAGAGCGGTCGACTATTGAAACTTATTCTGCGACATATATATTTCACATTGGGAGGGTAGCATAGCGTATAATACAATCAAGGTTTGGTACATTAAATAGTCTATGAATTAGCAACATTTCTTTGAATTCAATCTACCGGTATCTTACAAATAATATTTAAAAATATGCCTTCTAAAGTTTTAATGAGACGTAATGGACAGATTGTCGTAAAGTTGCAAGGGACAAGTCAGATGAAGAAGATGAACAAAAAACCTTTGTGGAGATTTTGTGGCCTTTAAATACAAGTCTTTCATAACTTAAAGCTCAGGATTCCGAGTGAGAAAATTACTATATATAAATAAGAATCTAGTGACAAATAGAGACATAATACTGTTTTATATGCAGCACTTGAGATATATTACATGAAAAAATATTTATAATAATTTTACTTTTTCATGTATGTACCTGTTCAAGTAGTCAATATGTCGATATACAACGAAAATTTAAGTTTAAAATAATTTTCAGATTTGACTTCACTAAGTAATTAGAGCTTTGTCTACTAAAAAGATTTGTCCATCGGCTACCACGGCTAAAATAAATTTCTGATATAAATACATACTATTCTTTCTGATTATATACTTATGTAAAGGAAAATATTAAGATAACTTTTGCATTGTGCATTATATAGTGTAGGAAAGCTTTGAAAGAATAACTTGACAAGATATGAGCATACCTTTGCAAAGTCACTGTTCGCATGTCCCACTTTAGCGTCAGAATATCCTTTGACACATAAGTCATATGATTCGTTAAAGTGTACTTTACTGAGCAAAGAACGATACAAAGGAAATTTATTAGTAAGATTCTGATTTTAGATAATATTGCAGTGTATTTATTAGTTTTATTTGTTGGCGGTGGAACCAATTTGTAGTCATTTAATAGCTGTAGCTCGTAATTGAAATGTCTCAACAAGGGACTGTAATTATTAAATTAGCAAAATTACATTTATTCGTTTCTTTTATTGAGTGATGGAAAGCCAGAAGGACAAAAGTTTCTGGGGCAGAAAAAAAGGCAAGCAAAATAATGTATTGGAAGTGCTTCTGGTATTGTAAATGTCTGTGGACGATATGAGTCATTAAACATATTATGATGAACCGTAAACTTGTATTGTTTCTGTTAATAAATCAAAAGATGTCTTTTAAATGTTATATACCTAAAGAACAAAAAAAGCTTCTTCCAGTAGTTTCAAAAAAATCTTACATTATATTAAAATAAATGTTTCCTACCATTTTTAGAACGAGATAAAACAGTGCCCTATTTGTCTAAAATACACTTTTAACTAAGTTTCCACGTAGAAACCACTTTACTAGAAATCCTATGATAAATTACTTTAACAAAATGTTCATTCAAAGAAAATAGTAACATTTTTCAGAAGTTGAATTCATCCTATGACAGCGGATGAGCTTTCAGTTAACTGCACATACTTAACTCAAACAAGATATTTATTGAGATCGTTATATAGTATGGTATTATTTTTTACAGTACACCATTTTTGTGCATGCACAGTGACAAAAAATATCAATATTTAGTCTATAGCTAAATGTTTCAGTCTCTTACGTATTTAAATGAATAATAGTATAAATGCATGCAGATTCCCAATTAACCAACAGTTCAGCAATCTCAACTATAATTCCCACTATCCAATTTGAGCGGCAAGCCACATTGTGATGAGTAGTCAAATACAACCTGGATGCCTATCAGAATGCCCTTCATTATGAAGCGTGTATACGGAAACTAACGTTATCAAATACCGCACTGAAAAATGTACGATGGTAAACAAGTAATATAAAAAAAATAATTCAAATTATACGCCGTTAGCACTACTTAGACTCATTACAATAAACGTACATACTTTTTTCTATTGCTAACACTTTAGCGCTTGACTGTGATCTCACCTGATGGTAAGTGAGGATACAGTCTAAGATGGAAGCGCGCTAATCTGGGTAAGAGGCGATATACCATTTACAACTTCTACACAGCATCGTATCGGAACACAAATCGCTTTGTTTGGCTGTACGTCTTTGCTGATCGGGTGGTAACTAGCCACGGCCGAAGCCAGACCAGACAAATTATAAAATATGATTTTCTAAATTCACCCTACCGGGGATCGAACTCGGGGCCTCTGCTAGCAAGGCGAGTCCTCGCACCACTGCGCCAGCGAGGCCGTTATACTTCTTCTTTTAATACTTGGCTTTCAGGTGTGACAAGGCGTACACAATTTCGCCAGTGTTACGTTGATTGGAGAATGCACGTAGTAGACGGTTTATGTGATCGCAAACCAAAATTTTGATAATCTACAAATAGTTGACACCTTATAGTCATTTACCATTACCACTAAAAAAAAGGGTTAGGTACAACACAATACAACAAATGATAAATACTTTGTACAAAACATTCACAACTTAATAAATTTACAAAGATATTTACAATAGGGATTATATACAAGGATTAACAAATACTCAACATTTAAAAGAAAAGGAACAGTGGAAGGAATAATGTCAAATCTGGGGTGGGAAATTTACATTCTATTATGTTTATAATTTTTATATTTCAGGTAGTAAAACAAAATCTATAAATTCCTTTAATATATAAAAGATAGTAATAAAATATAGTGCATTTTATAAATATTTTTGATATATTGAAATATCTCAATGCTGATTTTTAGGGTGGTCACTGAAAATCAGCATTGGGATTATTATATTAATCCCATATTAGTCAGAGTGGTCACCTTTTCTGAATCACACCGCTGCACAAATTAATAATTACAATTTATACTTTATACAAGTTTCTGCTGTATATTATTCACGGTGCGTAAAGAATAAATAATTTTCCATTCTTCTTTCATTTCAGTATACATGTATTTTTAGAATATAATCACAAATCGTATTCCAAGTACCAAAGGTTTATAACATTAAGAACTCACAACAATTTAATATATTCTTTTCTTCAGTTTTCACGTATTTCCTAAGGCTATCTAAACGTATTTCCAACAAACCACGGCACGTGATGTCATGTTTACTTGTAAGTTGTCTTATTACGTCCCGCTTCTGTTTCTCTTATTTCTAACAACACAGGAGCTTCCATTTTTTCAAGTAACTCATCAAAACTGTCAGAACAAAAATGAGTGAGTTGTATTTATACTATTATATATAGTACTTAATCAAAGTTTCGAATGTGTACAAAACTTTAGTGAATACTTACATGAAGTCATATATATATAATCCACAAACTCACCGCCTCTGGAAGGCTTTGATCTACTATCATGCTCCATTTTGTATTGCTAAGATTATTTCAGCGATATTTACAATAGGGAATCGTAATTGTCAAACAAAACGTAAATATATTGCTTTTTTATTTGCTCGTTGTAATATATATATACACTACGTCTGAAATTCCCTGCCTATATATTTCATATATACTTAATAATTTATGGTAAAGTGCTACTTTTGTTTTATTACATCTTCTTCGGATTAGTTACATTTGTGATGAAATATTATTAAATTTACAAAACTAAATATACATATATACTAAAGCTCTTATATGTTTAATATATCCAAGCTTTTTAAAATAATATAGTGAACTATTTAAGTAGTGGTTTTAGTTGGATTTATGTTGTATGTAAAGCTCAAACTGACAAGGGCTTTCGTAAAAACTGTCACGCTCAAAGCGGATTAGTAAAATCCATCAGTTTATTTTGCGCTCAGTAAATTCCGGACCAAGGATATTTATATGGAAAATGTTTATCATGCTTAGTCATTAACCAAGAAAAGACTCAATTGCTTCTAAAACTGCTTTATGTAACAAAAAGTTTCATATAATTTAAAATTAAATTAAATTTGTAGTTATTAATCTTAATAATCACAACAATTAAGTAGGTAACGTTGTGTCTGCAAAAATACCCCTTACTGATAAGTTATATAATGTTTCATACGATGTATAATGTGTATAAAATATATATAAAACGTCAATATATTATGTACTTGATCGACTTTTATTCGAGAATGAAATATTTTTAGTAATGTGGAATAAAAGATTCAAATAAAAACTATAACATAAAAGGGTCGTGTCGCTTAAGGTTCATGTCTTCTAAGTGACTATATACAAAGCTTTTACGAGGTGCCAGAATGAATGCGCTAACAAGCTGTTGCATCATTAACCAGTTCCTAATGAGACCCTTACTGCTTAATAAGCAATTGTACTTCCAACTGCAAACAATTTTCGTTGAAAAAAAGAATTATTGTGATTATATTACTGAAGAAATATTAGATTATAACCGAATCTGTTATATACGGATATTTGAGTCAAAGTTAAAGATAAATGTCAGTTTTAATATATCCAAACAATTTGTCGTTGTCAAGAGTATTTCAATTAAACACTTATCCACGAAACGAGCGAAAGTTTAAATCAAACAAACCATCATATTTCATTATTTTAATTGAAGAGGAAAGTGTTTCCCGAACTGTTGATATTGCTTATATTTTAGCAATATATTTTTATTTTTCGAGTGTAATATTTGCTTCTAAAAGTATAGTATATATAGGATATTGAAATAAATCGTTACTTTAGTTTATAAGTCGTAATAGAAACATAAGTCGTAGATAGGAATTAATGAGTAAGTAAATGTAAGTAAGTAACAGCCCATTAACGTCCCACTGCTGGGCACAGGCTTCCTCACTCATATGAGAGAGGGTCTTTAAAGCATAGACCCACCACGCTGCTCCACTCCGGATTGGCAGGCATAGTACACAAGGGTACTCTGTATTCCTTCACTTTCATAGACGACGTGACGGCAATTCGATACGACCGGAGAGAGGTCAGGCGCAGGACCGACGGCTTAACATGCTCTCAGAGGCACGGGGGTGGATCACACCGCCAAATTTTTTCCAACTTCAGGCAAATATTGGGAAAATCCTAATAGAAAACTCAATATCTATTTCGAATTGGCCCGACCCGGGACTCGAACCCAGGACCTCATATCTATAGTCGAACATGCCAACCACTAGACCGATGAGGCAGTCAGGTAATTAAAGAGTAGAAAAACCTATATTTGACGATTCAAAAGTGCTGTAAAGCCATACTAGCATAAAGAATTTAATTAGAATTTTTGAATTCGACGTTTACATATATTGCAGGTTAAGCTAGATTGAAGATGGAAACATTAACTTGCTAATTACTTTATGGATCCATTTCTACACAATAATTCAACTTGCAGGAAAGCAAGTTCAAAATATTTGCTGATATTGTAGAAATACCGATTTAGTTTAATTTGGAACTTACAACCTTTATTTCAAAGACAAAATTCATACCATTTCGCAAGAGACGTCATTAAAATGCATTTATGCATTGGATCATGAGTATTTCGGTATACAATACTGTTTAAACAGCGTTCTCGTTATATCTACCAGCAGCATGTTGCAGCATATCTTGTTTTATTGCTTTATTTCGAATTGATTGAATGACATTGTTTCCTGTCACAGTTAGTATTGTGTTTTATACATAAAATTATGTTTGACTTGATCTTATATTTAATTTACTATTATTAGCTTTTTATTTGAAATACATTTGTCTTGAATTCGATGATAAGAATACTTAGGGTATTAATATTATTGTATAAAGTATTTGTGTATAGTTTTTATATAAACGATAGATTAATTTTAAAAGATTTCTGTATTTTTTTATAAAATGAGTTAAGCAAAAAGCATATTTGGACTATTTGGTTACTCTAGTTACTTAACACATTATTGTATAATTTTAAAAAACATAGAAAATAAATACACTCAGCTCAGCAATGACGAATTTTGGAAACCTTTGAATTACAGTGTTTCAAACAGGTTTTCGCTTTAAACTTTTGATGACTGGTAAGACTTCATTTTTAATTATTTTATTAAAATATGTTTTTTTAGAAAAATGCAAACCTTACAATAAAATACTACTTCACACTAACCATATCACAAAATACATCAAAAGAAACAATTCCATTTTATAATGAATCACTTAATTGCAATCAATTTTCTGGTAATTTTCCATTTCACTTTTTTAGGGTTATATTCTTCGGTATTTTGTATATTAACTTTATCACAGTTAATACAAATACTGTAATAGAGAAGTAAAGCTTCTCTTCGGTGTATAAAAATAGTAAGTCATAGGCTAACGTAATGTTGTCCATTAGCAAAAATATTGTTTATAATTCATTATACAATTATGTATGAATTGATTTTATAATCAACTTAAGAAAAACTTCCCACAAAAGAAATTTCAGAGGGATTATAGAAGTTTTCACGTCTAAAATGTAGTATTTTCTATATTTAATAAAATATTTAGTATTTATGCTTTAATGATAATCATAATAGTTACCATAAATAGTAGGGCTGAAAGTTTTCTTCATTTATGCATCTTAGCGATCTCTTCCAGATAACACTGGCGTTAGGGAAATTGACAAAGAAAGAATAGAAAAGGTGGATGCTGTGTCTTAACATATAGACAAAATAAAACAAATGTGTATCTACGGATATCACTTACACATTTTTAAACTATCTAAGCTATGTGCCCCAACCTAGGTTCATTAGAAAGAGGATAATGTGAAGATGGTTTTAAACCCAACTAAACTGACTTATCACGAGATCTTCAAAAATATTAGCGATTAACTTGAAATTTAGCAACATGGCTCTATTTTAACGTAGTAGCATACGTCGGGTATCTGATAGTACAATATATATAAGAACAACTATGGGCACGATTTCAATAGACGCCAAAAATTGTGCTTCCATATTTGCACATATTTCATTGGTAAAAGTTGGTCAAATGACATAAGGTATGCTTTTTCAAAATAATATACCCTAGAGATGTATGAAATGATTTATTTTAAGGCAAAACTCTTGGTAAAATCATTGAATGCAATAAAATTTTCTTCACAATTGAAGCCATTACAGACCATCGCCAGCGCGCGGCTGAATGTTAATCACGGTCTAATGTGAATAGAACAGTTTCGCCGTGGAAAACTCTACTTTTTTCACTTATTTGAGACAAAGGCGTTGTGGGGAAATTTGAAATGGAACAGTGTCTATTGCTGGGCAGTAGTAATTTGGTGTATTGGTAAAGTTTTTATTGTGTATCGAGCTATTTGCTTGAAAACACTTTGGAAGTCGTATTAACACGTTTATTGACAGCCATTGTGTTTAGATATAATAGTATGACGCATTGTTTCGGTTGTTTAGAAATCTTACCAGCGAAAGTTTTTCCCTTTGTAATACAAATAGCAATTATTATTTATGTAACATTTTTCTTATTTAGAAAACCAGTGCAGTATAAATCACAGTCGGTTATCGTGCACGGAAGGATTACAAGATAATTCGAACGTAAAATTATAAATAAATACAACTAAATAACCAGAATACAACGCTCGAAAGTTGCAGCCGACCAGAATTCATAATGGCAAATATTGTATAGTTTCGATTTACTGTTTTAATTGTTTTGATATTGTTTAGAACTTCCTGCCATAATAAACTACAAGCCCATGGAAAAAATTAACCATTGAAATGAACCAACGCGAATAACGCTGTTACTATATCATAAAATAACTTTGAGCGCTAAGTCGTCATTTCTGAGCGGTACAGGCGAGTACACAGGTAAATATGTTTTTATCTGTATGACTACAAGGTAAAACGGTAATATTTTATAATTTTATATCTAAAATAAAAGTTTCCGTGCATAATTTATGATCTTACAGCAATTATCTACATTTCAGGATCTACCAAGTTATTACTGCTGTAAGATCATAAATTTATGTACGGCAACTTTTTTTTTATAAAATGTTATTAAATGTCACGATTCTGTCTTATAGCCGTACATTATAAATTGTAACAAATAAAATATTAGGATAAGAAAAATTTTACTCGTGTACCGCTCAGAAGAAAGGACGACATAGCGCTCAAAGTAATTTTATGATATAGTAACAGCCTTCTAAGCATTGTTCACGTTGGTTTTTTTCACTGCTTAATATTTTCCAGGGCTTGTAGTCTTTAAGCTAGCAATTTAATTAAATTTAATGTTATAGTTACAGATACTACGATAAATATTTTATCATCACCTGTTAAACACTACATTTTGCTTAAAATTTATAATTACACTTTAATTTTATATTTCTAACTACGTCATGCTTGCTGTTACAGTTCAGTATGGCTGACATAAACAATTGCCCTATCCATCAACCAGTTAAATTGTCAGCTCTAAACTCTTTCCAACCCAAAATAACTGTTAGAACTGGTGTTAATAAAATTTTATTTTGATTTTACAAAACACCTATTATCAAATCTTATAATCTGATTAATTTCAATAAATCAAAAACTTTGATAGTTTATTATTTCAAGAACCAATAGCTTTTGTCGTGAAAAGGAATTCATCTTATTTCGGAAAGGCTTAAGTTGACAGGAGCGCTCGCAGAAAGTGTCAAGCTCGATGCGGATTTGTGGATTACCTAACACCATCACATTTTCTATCTTGTGGATTCCGATCAAAGTGAGACTTGAAAAAAGGTAACATTTGCGATATTAAATATAAACTAAACTGTATTGGGTAACTATAATGAATATCATTAAAATATCAATACTTTCTATATTAGTAAAGATAAAATATACTACGTTTTAGACGTGAAAACTTCTTTATATTGCAGCTCTTATTAGGAATTGAATGAAACTGAACTGAAACCCTCAGATATGTAACGATTGATCCAGTTAATTCGGTTCTCGTCGACTAACTTAGGTCAAAGATAACACCAGAATCTTATAGGAATACCTCGAGGAAATAGTGAAATTAATTAACAGACAAAACTCAACGTAAATAACCAAAACATTAAGTCCCAGTGGATCCTTATTTTTAACCCTTTATTTTAACCTATTTATTTATTCTATTATATATAAGCTTAAAATAAACACCGCAATTATACGCTGTTAGTTATATTGTTATTGATTGATAAGATTGTTTTAATTGTAAATTGAAATAAGTAAACATATATTTGAAGCTTGAAATTTATTTTTTAATGCTTTTATACTTTTTTTTAATACTACAAAAATGTAATAATTACAAAAATGCATTTATGGTAATAGACTAACCAAAATTGTAAATTAATTATAAGGATTTGTAAACGTAAAATATTTATTAGCAAATAAAGGCCCCGATCTCCACGTCGGGGGAAACATTAAAAAAAAAAACCTAGGACAAAGCGTCACTGCTAGCTATATTTTAATTCATTATTCAAATTCAAATTATTTTTATTCAAGCAGGCCTTTCCACGTCGATGGGACGCTGTCGTGCGTCAAGTGACCCGTGCTGAGGATTCCATTGAAGCTGCAGATGGCTGCAGATCCAGCAGAACAAGAGCCTATGTATGACAGGTAGGAGCTCCGAGGTACGTCAGGAATGTTGTAATACACTGCGACACCAGGACGCCCACTGTGGAGGTGTTCGTCCGTCAGCTGGCAAGGAGAATGTTACGCCTAGCTGACAACTCTCCGCACACACACCTCCATGGGATGGGAAAGCCACCATCGTGGAGTGGCAAACACTGGGCGCCACTTACTTCGTGAGCTTCTGCTGTCACTACCTTCCGACGTGGGTAATGACGGCTCAGACAACGCGCCGGCAGTGGCTACACCCGGATCGACTTCAATCGACTAGACCTGGATAGGCCCGCTAGGACCAGCCCGTCTGACACTACGGGCAAAAATAAATGGCCGAGTATCCGCGCGATGCTCGGGTAATGGGACAAAAGCCCCGAGGCCTGTAATCTTCAATGCAAGTTGAGATTTACCCGAGAGAGCAGGCCTTTACAGCACTTTTGAATATCCTTTTTTTTATATATATTATTTCAAGGTACGAATGATGACAAAATTAAAGAATGACCTAACCTAAAGTTACGAGGGCACATTTACACCCAGTTCTGACAAAAGCCCACAACAAAATCAGCCGGGCGTACGTTTTTTGCATAGCATCACTTAGAATATATTATTTAAAATAATTTCCACACGAGTATATTTATATAAATCTAGCAAACTGTTATTATACTATGAACTTATAAAAGAAATTTTACTAATCTCGCCTTGATGGTGATTTCACTTCAGTGGTGTAGTCTTAAGCAAAAAACAACTATATTTTGTTAGCATTGAAATGAATGAAACTTGACTATTTCTTTTACTAAATATGAACAAGTACTAATATAGAGAATAAAATAAAAGGAGAATCAATTGAGAACAAACAAAATAATAAGAAACAGGCAATATATTCTTAGAAACAAAATTTCTTCGGCGCGCAAGTTAACAGTTAGTGTTCCGATAAAGCGACCAACACGACTTTATTGAGCATTGAGTGCTTTTAGCTATTACGTTAACTCGATCATTAACCGTATTTCGAACTGAATTCTGGGCTTATCGATGTTATCCTCGCCCCGATAAAAGAACGAAATAAAACACGAAAAGATATTGCACTAACTCCCATATATTGGACACGCCTGAATCTTTTATAGCGCATTGATATATTTAACTTACGGTGTGTAGACAGTTTTACTTTGAAACCTTTCTCGGTATCTACGTTTGCGTTAGTAAACTATTGTAGTGCTATGAAATAAATCGATTGCCCACATAACTTGAATTTTAGACATTTTCACGTTTTTGTAATTTAATGATTATTCATAAAACAGCATTAGAGAAGTTGTACTTCTTTTGGCGTGTTAGGGAAAAATGATGACAGTAAATTTTTAAGATGCGCGCGCACACCGTGACAAAAAATCGACACCCTGAAGTTAGCTATGGTCAACATTTTAGTTTTTTTAAGCTTATATGTATATATTACCGTAATTATTTTATTATATTAATTGTTAGATATATTATGACATTGAATATATCAACATTCTTATCAAAATTATAACTTACTAGACTCAACTATAGAAAGCAGATTATAAACTATTTATATCCAATGAAAGTTAGTTCACGTTTGTCTATTGTCGGTGTAGTTGTATCTACAAACGTAGAATAAAGCGAAAGATGTTTTTTTGAAAAGATTTTTTATATTGTTACGCCAAAGAATATAACTACTAATGCGTGTATTCGCACATAAGTACACACACACTTTTTTAAATCGTGAAACTACTAAAACATAATGCTAAAACATAATATTAATACAAAATAAAGTAAAATAATAAATTGTCTTCAAAACACTATCATACATAATTAGTATTTAGTTGGATTATTATGCGTAGGGACCGTCGATATATATCGTATTCACATCCTACTGTTATTAATTTACTCTCCCTATATATATCTCTATTGTTAGAATTGTCAATTTTTCTACACATCCCGGCTGAAAGGTATACCTTCAACCTGGACTGTGGGACTGGCTAAAGAACAGAATACCCACTAAATATATATGTAGTCAATTTATTGTTTATAAATATATAGTACATATACAGTATATTATAGTAAAAATGTCTTTACGTACATCGCCTACCTTTCCGTTTACTGTCTTTCTTTGTTCTGAAGGTTGTCTGGAAGAGATCGCTATAAGCGATAAGACCGCCTTTTGTCAAGCTGCTTCTTTAGTTTTACTTTATTTAATATGTAATTGTGGTGTACAATAAATAAAATAAATAAATAAACACCAACGAGACCCTCTGCGTCCTGAACAGGAGCACCAAAGGTTCCGTAAGAATATTCCTCTTTGAGGTTTCGAACATTGCTTGTTAAAACTATTCAGAATAGTAGGAGACCCCCAAAGCTCCTGGTCTTCAATCTTCTTCTTCGGACAGAGGTGGCACCAACTGCGGCTTCATTCTTGCTCTGTGATGATTCCTTCTGTGGGATGACGTTCCCATAGAAGGAAAATACCGCCCACAATCCACTCTCACTGCTGAGCATGTAGCCGACTATGATTTATTCATTGTCTTAATGTCAATTTTTTTACGGATGAAAAACGATGATTAGCTTCACGAAGATGTGCAGCGTTTCTTTATGCTAATTCGTTTGAAAGTTAGATAGTGCTAACATTTACAAATAACTTGTGTTTTTGTAATGTTATGGTAGCTTTTTAAGATGTAATAAATGTCTTTTGGAAGCTCGGAAAAATATCAGATACTAGCGAAATATGTTTTCATTAAATCTATTTCCGCAGCAGACAAGTATTGCAAAATGCACGTATAAAGTGGAACGGAGCAAATATTTGGTTGCCAACGGATTTCACACTCCTTCAGATATTTAAAGATATCCAGTCAGATGGAAATGTCGGTGGAGGATAATAAAGTAAAGCAGAAAATTTACAAGAATATACGTTTTCTTTCGTCTCGATGCATAGCTATACCGGACTAATACTAAGACACTTGAATTTTTCTAATACTGTGATGCATAAAGCCGATCCGTTATAGTAAAGGTTTTTAAATCCAAACCTGTTATTTGATGTGAATGTATTTTGTTTCATATTTATATAAAATGTCATAAAGAAATTTAAACCTTATACTTACATACAAATTGATTGATTCACGTCCGTTTAAAACTTAAAGAAAAATGAATGAATAATGTTGTATACAATAATAAATATATTTTGTATAAGGATATACGTATTAAAATGGTTTCATTGATAGTCATCGATTCTTTTTACAGCATTCCTATTGGTGACGCCACTTTGGCGGTACTTTGGTCCTAATATTCTTGATGGTGCCGCGTAATAACATCTTTTACCAATTACCCTACCTTTTTTCCCTCGCGTGCATATACTCGCTACGCTTCCGCCGCGCAAGGTGTGTTTTCGCCTACCGCTGATATCCCCGCTATTAATCCGCTCGTATCTTCGTCTCGAAGTTATACGAACTGCAAGAACTATCGAAGAAGTGAACCTCTGGCCGTAGTGTAGTGCAGTGATAGTGCTTTCGCCGCCGCAACCACGCCCGTGCACAGCCCTACGACGAGGAGTAGGAGCAGATCCCGATACTCCAGGTACGTGCACGCGATTCCTTCCCCCTTCATCACTATCACCCCTTACGCGGCCACTAGCCAACTCCTTCTTTCTAATCCACATTACAGTCCACTCTCTCCATTCCAATTCCCCGCCCCGCTGCATGGACGGTGGCCTCTTCTGCGCTGCCGCTCCAT
>JACTOM010000824.1:4125575-4291468 GCA_015832385.1 Elymnias hypermnestra
ATATATATGTCGGAGGGCAGATATCTGTGGAACGCTGGCGCCCTCTATCGGCGTCGACAGAGTCAATGGTGGCAGTCCGGCGGGAGTCACTCGACAGTTGTCGAGTAGCGCTCGATCGGAACAGTCAACTGTTGAAACTGTCGCGTTCCTAGCTATTAGTGTTAATGAGTTTGTGTAAATTGATATCGGGAACATTAAGTGATTGAACATTATAAACCGAGTTAATTAATACAGTGTTTGATTGCACCAACAATACCCATGAACGCCCACAGAATAAGAAATTTAATAATGGATCTAATTAATAACGATGTAGGCGGAGAACCCTACGCCCCTGTGTTTTATGTTTCTCCGTTCTCTCTTATTCTCCGATATATATATATAAATACACATAGTTCTATTGTCTGTGGAATGCTGGCGCTATCTGTCTATCGGCGTGGGGCAGAGTCAGTAAATGACAATCCGGCGCGTCTCCGCAGTCCTCGGGTGAAGGCCCGCCAGTGCGGTCGACTTTTGAAACTGTCGCTCTACTAGCTATTATTTTCAATGAGTTTGTGTAAAATGATATCGGGAACATTAAGTGATTGAACATTTTAATCTGAGTTAATAAAGTGTTTGATTGCACAAACATTACTCATCAACGCCTACAGTATAGAAATTGTGAATGCCATTCATGACGATGTCGACGGAGAATGCTTTATGCTCTCCCCTTCTCTTCTATTCTCCGACGTATATATATGTCGGAGTGCAATAGTCTGTGGATCGCTGGTCCGTTTGGAATAGTTTGTGGAACGCTGGCGCTATCTGTCTATCGGCGTGGGGCAAAGTCAATAAGTGACAATCCGGCACGTCTCCCCAGTTCTCGGGTAACGGCCCGCGGGTGCGGTCGACTCTTGAAACTGTCGCGTTCCTAGCTATTACTGTTAATGAGTTTGTGTAAATTGATATCGGGAACATTGAGTGATTGAACATTATAATCCGAGTAAATTAATTAAGTGTTTGATTGCACCAACATTACCCACGAACGCCCACAGAATGGATGCCATTATTCTTGCTTTTGGTCATCCCAGATCATCTGACAGCAGGGCAAGTACTTATACAATTAAGTTGCATTTTTATATTACGTTTAAGTTATATAGTTATGTATATATGTTTTGGTGATTCCTTTAAAGATACATTAGAGAGCGTTTGAAATAAGTATATATCGGGTTGTGGTCTTCCATCGTTTAAATAAAGATAACCACAGTTAATTTTCACAGAGATTATTTATTACTTTAAACTAAATGATTGATTAATTTTTTAATTAAACGATAACCAATAATTTATGGGTGCAAGGTGTGCACCGGCCACAACTTCGAGTAAGAATGCCCGCCAGTCTAATACAAGCCCTTTTATACAAGTTTCTCAAATTGGAGGTAGTTCGAATGTTGCTAGATGTTTGTTGCTAGCTCGCTGCACACCTTGTTACTAACAGTAAAAATCGTAAATATATATATATCTCAATTGCGGATTTCAGGGAAGTTCATTGTGGGTTTAAATATGAAAAAATGCTTGGAATGTAGTAAAAAGAACAATTTCTCTTCCCTTAGAAACCACTCCTACCTATCAAACGTTTAATATTGGTCCCGTCGTCGTTTAGAAATCAATTAAACTTGAAAGTCGTTCAAAAATTTAACTTGTTTTTGACATTGACAATCAATAATTCCTGATCGCCACTATAATATTTTATGGATTTTGGCGGGAAATTGATCGTAAAACTTGCGTATTTTGTTTCGAATTCTT
This sequence comes from Elymnias hypermnestra, assembly GCA_015832385.1. Lineage (NCBI taxonomy): Eukaryota > Metazoa > Arthropoda > Insecta > Lepidoptera > Nymphalidae > Elymnias > Elymnias hypermnestra. The sequence goes on from JACTOM010000824.1 coordinate 4,127,355, forward strand.
TTTGTTCCGGTTAAGGTTTGAGCACATTTTTTAATAAAGTTAAAATATACTGCAATTATTATGCAGCTTTTTTGTTTATTAATTCTGAGACGGCACGAAGTATGCCTAATCAGCTAGTATTGTATAAAACTGATATAGTTTTATATAATACTACAGGTTTAACGTAAAAAAACAGTAAGCACACAAGCTTCCTCAGTTAAATACGAGTAACGCAGCGCAAGCTTTTTACAAGGTGCTAGTACAAGTGCGCTAACAACCCGCTGCATCATTAACCAAGTCTTAATGAGCCCTGGCGATGACAATGATACTACAAGGCTTATTTCTTTTGAAGGTTTTTTTGAGTAACCTAATTTTAACTCTACTAGTTTCTCTTTTATGTTATCATAAATAAGTGTCAATTAAACTACAACTGTTCATAAAGAAATACGAAAAATTTTGACGGCTTCGCTGGCTCATAGGTGCGAGTATTCGCTTTGCTAGCAGAGGTCCGGGGTTTGATCCCCGGTAGTACGAATTTAGGACCTTGAATTTTCTAATTTGTCTGAGTCTGGTCTGGTGGGAGGCTTCGGCCATGGCTAGTTAGCACCCTACCAGCAAAAATGTCAAATAAAGAGATTTGTGTTCCGGTGCGATGCTGTGTAGAAACCATAAGGGTCATGTCGCCTCTTACCAGGTTAGTGCGCTTTTATCTTAAACTGTATCATCACTTACCATCGGGTGAGACCACAGTCAAGCGCTAAACTGCCAACAATAAAATATATCTACAAATCACAACTTTTCAGGACAGCGGTTTGAGGTTAATTTAATTTATAAAAATAGAAATATATGATTCTAAACTTTAGGCCATGTATATTACGAGATTTCACACTATTAATTTTAAAGTTTTTTGCAATGAAACTTACTTTTAACTATTTTTACGTACTTGATAGTAAGGACATTATAAAATTCAATTGGAGAAGGTACGGGCTAACTTATTTAGCTAGTTATATAAATAGTCTCTCTATCGGAATACTTAAAGGCTTTGCGTTAGGGTAGCTAATAGCCACGACTAAGCTGATCCAGACGTCTAGTTGGGAAAATATAATTTCTAAGATTTCCTCAAAGCCGCGTTGTTTTTTTATATTATTAACTTCAAAGCGTTTGAGATTTCCTCCATACAACCTATTCAAAGAAAATGCGCTTGTAGGTGCACGTTCTTAACTTTAAGTAAAAAAGTACAATTAATAATAGGATTTTCATTCTGAGAGCTCATAGTCTCAAATAGGTGGATGTGGCTAAAACTTCTCCGGACACTAAGCCAGACTTTGTACATATTTCACAGCTACGTCAAAATCCACTTAAAACCGAGCCGAAGTTTGGCCATCCCTTAAATTTACTACCCAATGAATTTCTAAAACAAAGTCACATGCGACAATAATTCTCGAAAATTCTGATCATACGTTTTAATAATATATATTAGTCAATTAAATTAACGGTTGATAAATGAACGATATTATGCAACTAACTATTTTTAGCATTAGTTTTGTACATATTAAATAGTACAAAGTTTATTGGATTTTATTGGATTTTAGCTACAACAATCGACAGGACGCATTTCACACACAGATGGCAGATACGATATTTTAAGATATACTTGTTCAGTAATGTTATTTCATAACGAAAATATAAAAAGGATTCCGATAAATTAGCTATCAGCATCTTGCAATTGTTGTATGCTTCTAACTAATGACGGTTTTGAATGTTAACTTTATTTAACTTTAAAACAAATCGAAATATATACCGTGTAGAGGTAAAGATCCGAGGAAAACAATACAAAATGAGCAAAGAAGCGTTGCAGAAAATGGCGTTAATATAACTTAACAAAACTCGGTTTCCCTTTCTGAGTCAAGGTTACTTAATAAAAGAATTATTAAATCTCCAAGATTTTCTAAATTTAAGATAATGAGCTCAAAGGCCTTCTGTTTATTCAGTGAATTTGGGAAAGAATCTTTTTTGGAGATCTCAAACGGCTTCATTTATTCCATTTTCTTTGAAAGTAATGTAATCAGATGTAATTGAACTCAAACAATACTCAAATTATCTATATGTAATTTCCCATCTTGTGAAAATCAAAAATTATTATTTACATATTTAATTGAATCTTAAAAATTTAAGACACAATATTGAAAAGGTTATTAGCGGATATTTGGGGCGAATAAAAGTATAATACGATAAAAATAAATATAACATAAAAGTACGCCACTTAACTTCATTTAACTTAACTTTTATAAAAACAGGTTAGTTAAAAGGTATTCGTAAATTGAATACATGTTAACCTCAAGTTAACTTAATCACTATTTATCGAGAGACAAATATTATGAGCAAAAGATGTGTAGTGTTGTTTAAAACTAGTCTTGCCTCATTACCGATTTTAAGCAAAATATTTCACAAATTTAATTTTCCTTAAACGTCGCACATCAATAAACTTTTGTATCAATATATTAATACCAAAAGTAACTCGGTCTATTTGCTAATTGAGGCGCTTGAACCAATTTTGATGAATTTTATATATGTATGTATAAACTTGATCACGTAGGGTATCTTTTACCTCGAAAAGTCGTAACAAGCTCGTGATTAAACATCCAGAAAATGAAACAAGTCAGGATAAGGTAAAAATAGACAACAAGAGTAAATTTATATTCTATCTGTTCCCGAGGTGTCACTTGCGTCTTTGTGGGAAAATAAGGAAATGCTTACTTGGTCTACAGTGCGGAAGGAGTCACTGCTAAATTTCAATTCAGTCGAGAATAGTTTTACAAATATGATTAATCAGTACTCCTGGGTTCATCTCAACTGCAATTGAGGAGTGCGGGGCTCGAGGCAATGCCTCCTTACTCGGTTATCTTCCTTAGGTATCAATTTGATGCCTGATAATCTATTTCGCAAACAATGATACAGGTTGGTTCCCGGCTACGCTAGCGGGTCCATCTAGGTCAATTCAGTGAGTTGTCCGATTCGGTTATCGCGGTATATATTCGAGGCGGTGACAGCAGGAACTCATGATGCAGGGGACGACCAGTGTTTGCTGCTCTTGGGTGCTGGCTGGCAACGCCGTGCAGATGTGTGTATGGGGAGTGGTCCGCGTGGCGGAACATACTGCTCGCCAACTTCCGGGCGAACACCTTCGCGGTGGGCGACCTGGTATCAAGGTGGATGACATCATTTATGACGTACCTCGGGGCTCCTACTATCATACGTAGGCACTTATTCTGCTGAATCTGCAGCCTCCTCTTCTGGTACCCTGAGCATAAAGAGTACCGGGCAGGAGCAGCATACGTCACTCTGGAGCGCACGTAGGCTCCGTAGACCTTCAGTTTGGCTTTCATTGGGAGACTTGAGGCAAAAAGCGGCCGCAGCAGCATGGCCCACGGCGCGTCCGTGTTGAGAGGTCTAAGACGAGGTGAATTTTCATAGTTACTATCTCTACAAAGGCGATAGGAAGAAATATTTTTATGTTTTATGTGTAGTAAATATCCTCAAACGAAAATTGTCTCATCACGTACAAAATTGCAAATTTATATTGCAATATTTTCCACCTTGACATCTATTGTGACACAGCTACTGTCTCTACGTTTGCTTAAATTTCAAATTCCTGAGACCATCATGTAAAAGAGTTTACACTCCCCGTAGCATGTGATACGGGCCCCTAATATTAAACCGCACGGAAGCGCGATAAATTTTCCGCCGTGGTACGTCGTAATTTTCGTGTATTGTGGAGTATTATTGTAATTATTCTGTTCGTTCATTCATTTAAGAGCTTTACACTTTTCCGTTTAATGTACTTTGTAGCGAATAATTTAGTACTTTTAATTTTGCATTTATTTTAAAAACGACTGTAATAGTCTTTACTTTCTAACTGTAAAATCTAATCGATTGTCATGATTTGAAAAACTAAGATAAAACAAGAAACTAAGATAAATACCTCCTCCTTATATGCTATTATTTAACTCTGATAAAATAGCTTCACATTACCTTTTTTATTTACATTCTTTTAATTTAGTTACACACATTCTAAGATTACCTTTACATTGTGACATAATGAGAAGTGATCTAGGAATCCGGTGATATGATATAATTAGTAAATTTTTAATAAAACATTGATGAACAATAGATCTAAAAATTAAAAGTGCAGCGTACAAAGTACACATGTTAGAAGTGAAACTTCTTTGGAAAACTAATTTTAAAGTTTTGTTTAAATTTATAAAAATCTAAAATTTGTAATTTTACGAGACTTAGAGGAAGGGGAAAAGGTAGATATGTTAGGAATACAGTTGTCATTAAAATATTAAAAGTGTCGAAAATAAATACAAATAATTTGTTGGAATCTCAAATGACGAGTTGTAAATAAAAATGACACGTTTTTTGTCAATATTATAAATCGTTGCTTGCATTTTGTTTTTGAAATTAAAATTTAGTGGACGACTGGCAAATTAAAATGCAACTTGTTATTCGTAAACTAAAACTACCTTCAAACGAATTCGCATAAAAAAGCTGCACATATTCGAGATGTAAATCACGCGTTTCATCCGTAAAAAATTTACCCTCATGCGCCTAAAGAAGTGTCACTTCAAAATTGTCACATAATGATAAATATTTTAGCATTTTGCTATTACAGTTAAATCTCGACCGCTAAAATCACACTCAGGTTTACTGTCTACGGTGTTCTTATGATTCTTCTTTGCATATTTATGTCATTGAACTCTTCATCAACAGCAGGAATGATTTTGTTAAAACTTTTTAAGTGTTTACAAGAAGATCCAAGAATGGTTTAGATTAGCAATTCGATCCAGTAGCAGCCCATTAACGTGCCACTGCTGGGCACAGGCCTCCTCACCCCGAGGGGCGTGGGTTTTTAGAGCATAGACCCACCACGCTGCTCCACTTCGGATTGGCAGGCATAGTACATAAGTGCACTTTCTATTCCTTCACCGGACCGGAGAGAGATCAGGCGTAGGACCGAAGGCTTAACATGCTCTCCGAGGCACGAGGGTGGATCACACCGCCAACTTCCCAACTTCTGGCAAATATTGAGAAAATCTTAATAGAAAAAACAATATCTATTTCGAATTGGCCCGACCCGGGACTCGAACCCAGGACCTCATGTCTGAAGTCGAACATGCTAACCACTCTACCAATGAGGGAGTTTAAGTAAATAATTAATTGTTAATTTGCCCATATTTCGGATAAAGGATTAATCTAAATCACTAGAAAATTCCTTAATGAATTATTCAATTATCATCGAAAAAAGATTCACAAATTCATCATCTGGTTAAATTTAAAGTAATATACTATTCTATGCAATCTATTATAGTTAAGTGATCTATTATTTGAACCGAGAAATCGGAGAACGGTTAATAAAAGACTTTGTAAACGAGTTTATTTGTGCTTAGCTGGATACGTGATAACGCCATGTTCAAGTCGTAGTTTTCTTGTCGGTGTCTAAACTAAGTTTAGCTTACACTCTAGTCTTTTGCTATTTTAGATTTCAAACCTATTTAACATTTCGTTTGGCATTATTTTTTATTTCAAACTATTATATTCATTATTTATACAGTAAGACTGAATTATAAATGAATAATAAAGAATATGTAAGCTAACATAAAACAAACATAATATATATATCGGAGCGAGCGAATGTTTAATAATATATAATTTGTAGTTATTTAACTAATTAATAGAAAAACGTTGAACTGTTTAATATTGAGGTTATTCAAGTAAGTTTCTTTTTGTCACCTTCAAACGACGATTTGGATATAGTTTGTAGGAAGTAAATCAGTCACTGGGGTTGAGTGATGTCCCCCAAAACCGCACCGGGTCCCGATGGTATTCCAGGCAAGGTTCTGTTCCTTGCGTTGGAATACTTAGGAGGTTGGCTTCGGGAACTGTTCGACGAATGCCTCACCGTCGGTCAGTTTCCAAAGGCTTGGAAGGTGGGAAGGCTTTGTCTATTGCGAAAGGGAGATCGTCCCGCTGAGTGTGCATCAGGATATAGACCAATCGTGCTATTAAATGAGATGGGCAAGGTCTTCGAGAAGATCCTTGCAGACCGTCTTATTCAACATTTGGAGAAGGTGGGGCCTGGTCTGTCTAGCTGTCAGTTCGGATTTCGGAGTGGTCGATCTACGATTGACGCTCTGGAGTCCCTGCGAGACCTAACAAAGGGTGCGATGGATAGGGGCGAGGTGGTCCTGGCAGTTTCGCTAGATATAGCGAACGCCTTCAACAGCCTCCCCCATGAGACGTTACTAGAGGCACTCCGATATCATAGAGTGCCTCCCTATCTCGAAAGGCTGTTGACCACGTACCTTCAGGACAGGGAGGTCATATGGGAAAGCAGAGGTAGTGTGTTTCGGCATCGAATCGGCCGTGGAGTTCCGCAGGGGTCTGTGTTGGGGCCTGTGTTATGGAACATAGGCTTTGATTGGCTTCTGCGGTGTCCGCTTCTTTCCGGAATGAGCATGTTGTGCTACGCCGACGACACCCTCATCACAGCTAGGGGAAGCACGTTTGGAGAGGCGGCTCAACTTGCCGAAGTCGGCACAAATATGGTGGTGGACAGAATCCAGAGAATGGGTCTGGCGGTGTCTTCTACCAAAACGGAGGCTTTGCTTTTTCATGGACCTCGGAGAGGTCCTCCACGAGGGGCTACTCTATTGCTGCGGGGTGCGGTTGTCGAAGTAAAGGCCCAGATGAAGTACCTGGGCCTTATGTTGGATGGTCGTTGGGGATTCCAGGCACATTTTGCCTGGATTACCTCTCGGCTAATTAATGTCGCCTCTGCGCTTGGACGACTTTTGCCAAATGTGGGGGGACCAGACTCGCCATGCAGGAGGCTTTATGCCGGAATAGTTGCAAGCATGGCCCTGTATGGAGCACCTTTATGGGTGAACGCCTTGACAGCTTCGAATCGAGCTCTCTTGCGAAAAGCCCAGAGACTGATAGCCATCAGGGCAATTAGAGGTTACCGGACAGTGTCATGGACGGCGGCGACCCTCTTGGCGGGTGACCCTCCTTGGGAACTGCGGGCAGAAGTTATTGCGGCTGCCTATCAGTGCCGGGCAGCCGCAAGAGCCAGAGGCGAGTTGCCTAATGTCGTAGATAGACTAAGGATGAAAAAACTTTCCGACCGTACCTTGATCAGCCGGTGGAGAGAAGACCTCGAGTCCCCATTAGCGGGCCTTTACACGGTGGCAGCAATCCGGCCGCAACTGGATCGTTGGCTCAATAGAAAGCACGGATCATTGTCCTTTAGGTTGGTGCAGGTGCTTACCGGGCACGGGTGCTTCGGCAAATACCTGCATCAAATTGTTGGTAGGGAGGATTCGCCAGCTTGCTTTGAGTGTGGAGCGCCAATTGATTCGGTGCAGCACACTGTGGAAGAGTGCCCAGCTTGGGAACCCCAGCGCCACCTTCTATCGCCGCTAGTCGGAGACGATCTCAGACTACCGACCATAGTCGCCGCCATGGTCGGTAGCGAAACAGCATGGAGGGCTTTCGCCTCGTTCTGTGAGTCTGTAATTTTACAGAAGGAGGCAAGCTCGAAAGCGAGGGAGGCAGTAGGTCATGTCCCTCTCCGCCGGAGGAGGGTTAGGAACGATAGGCGTATGGACGCCCACCTGTTCCAACCTACTTGAACGTTATGTAGGAAGCATCTGGGGAGCCATCTGAGTGGAATGCGTAGGCGAACTTCTGGCCCCCCACCCATTAGATGTAGAGGGTTCCGCTGGGTTTTAGTGGGTATTGTCCTGCGAGTCCCACACTGCCGAGTAGAGTTTTTAATTCACTCGGCGTGCGTAAATGCATTTCCTAGCGACAAAAAAAAAATGTCGCCCCCTCCTGTTTATTTTATGATATATATTACTTAAGAATAAGGTTGTAGGGTCCGAATGAGCAGCGGATTCACTTCAACCCTAAGCATCTCTTTTAAGCATATTCTACTTTGTCCTGACTAGCGACTTGGAGACTAATGCTGCATAGGTTACAGTAGCATTACGTACGAGTATGCTATATATACTATTAAGGTATTTTGTGTAATAAAAATACGAACAATGTGAGAAAGAGAATAAGTGAAATTTCGTATTGATTTAATATTATTTTACCTACTTACAAACTTAACCTCATAGTGATTTTCGTTGACAACAACCCAATCTGTGACTGCTTTACAACCTCGTAAAAACCTGTCTATTTATGATTATTGATGATCATTAACAATATCTATGTCGTATGAAGTAATAAAATTTTTATTGCAAAGGAGACAGGAGTGGAAAGGGGGCACAAGCGTCTGCTATTTTCATTAGAGCATTAAGACACGGTGCTGGGAGGTAGGCGGCATTAATCTGTTTACGAGATACCAGGTTTATAACCGGCTTACCGGTGTTTACTATGTAGAGTGGGTTATTATTATGCGGTGAGTGATGAAATACGATATGAAAAATGCTAAACTAAACTCGAGTATGCTACGTAGGGACTTATATAATCCGTTATTAAGTACTTGCTCGCGTAATAGTGCGCGTACTCCTTTCACGAGCGAAGGTGGGACTGGTGGGGGGCTTCGGCCGTGACTAGTTACCACTTTACAAAAAATGCCGTGCTGCAACCGTTTCGTACCGGTATGACGCCCTATTGCAATCTCTAAAACGTAAATGACTGTTATCACATTAAAGCGATATTATCTCAAATTGTATCGTCTCCTACTTCCATAAAAGTTTTGATATAAAAAGTTTGAATGAAGTCTTATCACAATCGTTCCAGCCGTAACGGAGATATCGGGAAAAATAAACAGACCAATAGATATACACAAGCTTGCTTGTGTTCACATGAAATATTGCACCTTTAAAGAGTTATTCACCAATAGCAAAACTGCCAATAATTTTATTTGCAATAACAAAAATGTGATGTACGTTTAGTAAAACTAAACATTTTTCCCACGTGCAAAAGACAAAGAACAAAGAAATCTTGCAATTGTATTGAAGAAACATTTGTGCTCAAAATATTTTTCACCGATACATAAAACCTAGTCGTGACAGAATTTAAATAAGTATATAGCTTATTTTGTCACCAATATTGTAATTCAGCTACATGGATTGCGCTCAATATTATATCGACGCTGGAAAGCAGACACGTAGTAAACCGCTATATATTGTTTTTACAAAATTACGATAATTCTAAAATCAATCAGTTTCGCAAAATATAAATATAGAGTACAAAAATGGTAACTCAAGTCGATAAATGAGTTATTAGATAATAAATGAGTAAAGTTATTTTTTTTTTGTTTCTTATAAAACGCTTTTCTCTATTGCTGATCAATTTGCGAGTTACTACGTGTTTGGTTTCCAGTGACGATGTTTACTTTATGAGATTTGATACTCGTAAAATACACATGCTTCTAAATCTCTACTTAACCTTAAACTCTATATAAGGTTGAATCTGGGGTTAAGGACTTGTCTTTATTTTAACTTATAACAGAATAAAAAAAGGCGTTTAATAGTCACATTTTAGATTAGTACCTAAGAATAAATAATGATTTAAATTTTTAATAATTCTATCTGAAAATTAATGTGAGTACTTCCCAAATTTTTATTTGCACCTCAGTCGCTTCATCATAATTAAATTGTTGCTACGTTTTTACTTATATGTGATTTCGTAAAGTTAAGATTTACGACATCATAATTTCAGGATAGATACATTTTTAAAAAGCAAAGCTATACATTACTATTGGGCTGCGGCGTAGTAAGACCTCTTCAAGCTTATGCTGTGGAACGGACTGGGCATCAACATCAATGGCAAGTACATCACTCATCTACGGTTTGCCGACAACGTGGTCATTATGGCAGAGACTCTGGAAGATCTCAATGCAATGCTCGATGACCTCAGCAGAGCTTCTCGACAGGTGGATAAGACGAAAGTTATGTCAAATATCCATGTTCCACTCCATCCAGTCATCGTTGAGAACTCGACACTCGAAATTGTTGACATAGCTGGGAGACATAGTCCAGGTAGGTAGGTCCAATTTCGAGAAAGAGGTAAATCGCCGAATCCCACTCGGTTGGGCAGCTTCGGGAAATTCCGGAAGACATTTTCGTCCAATATCCCTCATTGCCTGAAGACTAAAGTCTTCGAACAGTGCTTACCCACGGATCGGAAACGTGGTCGCTGATTATGAGCCTCATTCGAAAGCTCAGAGTCACTCAGCGTGCGATGGAGAGGGCTATGCTCGGAGTTTCTCTTTGCGATCAAATCAGAAATGAGAAGATCCGTAGCAGACCCAAAGTCACCGACATAGCCCTACGAATCGCGAACCTGAAGTGGGCGGGGCGCATAGTCCGACGAACCAATGGACGTTGGAGTCGGAACGTGCTGGAATAGCGACCCCGCATCGGAGGACGCAGTGTAGGAAAACCCCCCACAAGGTGGACCGACGATATAAGGAGGATCTCCGGTAGCCGCTGGAGCCAAGCGGTACAAGATCGAGCCTGGTGAGCATCATTTCGTGAGACCTATGTCCAGCAGTGGACGTCCATCGGTTGAAGCGACGGCATTACTACTTGCTTAAAACTTTTATAAGCGAGGGTGTTAACTAATAATCTAAACAGTTTCCATTGCTTAGAGGGTAGACTTGATTTCTTTATTTTATATATGCCGATACATTTAGCAAAATGTGGTTTGACAGTTTTACATGAAAGGGTAGCGAAAGTCACGTAACGAGCAAGCTTTCACCCTCCTGGTCAGTTGTCTTCATTTCCGATTGGGGAGCGAAAAACATTTTCCACTATCAAAAAAAGGGTTACGGTCTCCTAGCGAGTACCATCACATAGTTATTTCAAATCAAATCAAAATATTCTTTATTCAATTAGGCAAAAAGCACTTTTGAATAGTCAGTACTGTGTCCATTGGTAATAAATCTACCACCGGTTCGGAAAGTTGATTCCGCTGAGAAGAAACCAGCAAGAAACTCAACGGTGACTCCTTCAAACATAGTTTTTGTAGGTTACAATATGTTTAGCTTTGTCACTTAAATAATCTTCAATATTACAATATGCTTTTGTAAAAGAAAGTTTTTAACATATTTCTTAAAACTATGTGGCGGCAAACCCAGAAGTGATTCGGGTATCTCATTAAAAATGCGTATGCTCAACCCGACAAATGATTTCTGAACCTTCTGCACTCTAAAATATGGCATTACAAGTTGGGTTTTATTTCTTGTATTCAAATTGTGTATTTCGCTCCTTTTGCTGTATAAATGAATATTATCACGGATATATACAATTTAATACAATATTTATTGCGACAGTACTGTGATAATTGATATTTCTCTGAATTTTTCTCTTAAGGAAACCCGAGATCCTAATTGATATATTGCATGTTTTGCTGTTTTTGGTAATGAAAAGATAGTTTCAATGTCCGCCGACTTAACGCATAACAGTATGGCTGACAAGACAATACTATGAAAATAAGCGAAATACACTATTTTAACAGTTTCTACATCAGTGTGTTGCCTTACCTATCTAACAGCAAATGTAGTTTAACGAAGTTTGCTTGCCAAGGTCTTAAAATGGGCAGCCCACTGAAGTCCTGAGTCTAAGCTTATTCCTAAGAAGGTTGTACACTTGACTTTCATTAGTTTACTTTAAACCATATTGTTTGAAACACTAGTATAAAATTCATTCTGAAAACAGTGTTCATTGCAAACTTTAAGACTTGGAGAGAGAAATAAAAATCGCCTTATCTTCAAGCAATATTAAAGGGTTAAGGAGATGGTATGAAAAAGGGTAGGTGATGTTAGATAATTCTATATCATATTCGTTAAATTGGACAGAGAACAAAAGTACAACACAAGGCCATAAGGCTTTTCGTTTCCTTTATAACTTCCATGACCAATAAATGTGTATGAGAAGAAAATTTTAAAGATGAAATATCCTTTCCTTGAAATCATAACTAACATTTAATATAAAATTATACTACAACCCCTATTTCTATTAAAATAACGTTATTGAATTCATGTAGATGAAATTCTGAATGAAATAAACGTCAGTCACTACAAATATAGTGAATATGTCTGAATAAAGTTTAAAACACTGTGACAGTTTTGATCAAAAGAGTGAAAGGACAATAGCGACAAAAAATAAATACATGTAGCAGCTAAAAACATTTTATAAAAGTTTTCAGCAAAGCTAACGTCCACAGCCATCTTTTTCCTTTGCCACTCGTATTATCAGGAATGTTTGCTGAATTTTCATTTTTCCACGCCTTTTAACTGCTCAATAAAATAAACATCTTTGTTTAGTGTCGTATAGTATCGGTATTTGACGAGTGTAACTTTATGTATGGGTTACAAGGAACACTATCGTTTTTATTTATTTTTTTGTTATTACATTCTAGAATTTTGTCAGCAACCTTAAATGTACTTTTGGTGATATCATAAGGGAATGCCGTGGACGGTTGAAGTAAGGTAGTAGAAAGATCTTGAAGTGACTACTATCACACCTATGTTTTTAATTAATCGGAATTACGATATACATAAATTTATAACCGAGGCACCGTATCTGTATTGTATATTTAATTACTATAATTACATAACATATATAAGTACATTTTATGTACTAACGTGATTCTAATTTAAATATCAAGAAATTTACGCGTTTCAGAAACCTGCCATATCAATATCTCCAATTACTCTACTTGTCCAAGCTAAAGCAATGCCAGTTTTTTTTAACCATAACCAAATTTTTATAAATATATATCCCCAAAATTATTGTATATATTCAATTTAATTGGTAAAGGACAAGGATTTGGTAAACTTTTTTATGGAATTTCGCATGTAGGCATATTCGTGGAACTTCTAATATCACGTTTATAATATTGGGTTGTTGTGTCATATGTTAGGTCCTAAATTTGCAATTTGGAAAACAAGATGCAAGTAGAAGATTATTAAAAATACACAATATTACGACCAGATATTAAATCGCCCTTAGAGCCTTTGAATCTGGTAAGTGTTTAAGTGACAATTAAAAAATAAAACAACTTTCTAAATTTCGACTTAGCGTCTTTTTATTCTCTATAATTTCCTATAATTTATTTTTCGGAAATACTAGGTACCAGGTTATTACAATAAGAAACACCATAGCATAGTCCAGGATTCTTCTTGTTATCCCATTTTAACCATTTTTACTCACCCTATTTTATATTTAATACTTCGGTTTACGTTATATAAACTTACTTAAATTAATTAAAACCATAGTCTATACACACACAATTATACTGAATACTAATAAGAAAGTCTTATTATTTTCTATTAACTTTGAAATGAAGTTATTAATATTGCGTAGAAGATATTAAATAAATAAAAGAGCAGCTATTTTACTTACGTGGTCAGCGGCATCTACTTCAAAGGAGAAAAGGTAAAACATTGTAGGCACGTGAAAAATTTGACCTTAGTTTGTGTGAACTCGACTATTTTGCATTATTACCTTTAAAAGAGACATCTTTGTCGTGTGCATATTAGTGGCAAGCCGTAACGGAATCTTGTTTTATGGAATTTTACAACGAGGACTATAATCGAAAATATACGCGCAAAGGCTTTTTAATAACAATAATGAGCAATTAAAGCGAATAAAAAAAGGACTTTATGCTTTATCGTGTATCGTAAAATTTATCTTCAACCAATGCGGGAACGCTTACAGCGGCAAATTTCACGATGGAGCTTAAACCAAAGGATTGTGAGTGCGCATGTTCGAGCGCGCTACGTCGCCCGCTGCCTGGCCTACGCCACTCCAGTCCGCGCGTAACACCGGCAAACGTTGTGTCCGCGACCGTGGCCTCCGCGCAACTGCGTTGTAAACATTTAAATTCATTCTATTTTCAAATGTGCAAGGATTTGTGAAAAAGAGTGCGAAAAGGTTTTAAGTAAAAAAAACATATTCACAGATAAACTATAAAGTGCAGTGAACGTTCGTTTTAAAATTAAAATAATTTTGTGCTTGTGTTATTTGGAAAGGTTATAAACTTATCAACTTTGATTATTATAGTATATTAAAATCCGATACAAAATTAGCTAAAATATTAGTAATTTTTTTTGTACATAGATCTTATTGAAAACGAAAAAACAAATTAATACCTGCATATATAGGAGTATAATCTATTAATATTTTATGTTACTCTCCCATGTAAAAGTAATTTGTATATTTTTTTTTATAATTCGAAAGTCCACTTGCATAGTTAACGCCTAAATTTATTTCAGATAATATTAATTGGTATTAATTACAATTATATTAACACTTTGCTTTTATAATATACTATGCTGTTGTAATAAATTAGCACCGTGTCGCCAAAAACACTTATCATATTATTTGCAATTGTGCAGATCGCACAGCTTTGTTTCAGTAAAACTTTAGATACACTTTTCATTCAAGATTATAATACAGCTGCATGAAATTTTTTGCACCGTTACACTGTCTTGTTGTCTGGATACTGCACTTTCATCTAATGTAATATTGTTGGATTAAATGTGATGACGGAGTTCATAAAACTAATCCGCATTAGAGCAGAATAAGCGTAAGCTGTGTAAGCTCCAAACCTTTTTTATGTAGGAGGAGACAGTTCACCGCGATGGAAGATTATTAAACAGTTATATATATTATACAAAAAACAATAATTAAAAACTGGAAAATGTAGTCTTCTTCAAATTAATGATATTAATATTTTTCTATACAATTTATGTGGAAGACTACGTGTACTGTGTACGCGTTTGACTGAGATATCGCCTGCAGGTAAAAAATATTAAGTATTATATAAAATATTAAACGTTTACAATTTAAATGGCATCTGCATCATCGATTTCCTTTCATGTATATATAACTAGCTGACCCCGCGATTTCGTCTGCGTGGAATGTTTTTTGGGTAACATTTTCATTAGGCAAATTAGCCAAAATACCCCCGCACCTCCTCTTACGGGTAGAATTTAGTAACATTTATTCTTAATTGACCTCTACTCTGCAAAAGAAACATTCCTACCAAATGTCAAGTCTCTACGCCTTATGGTTCCAGAGATATCTCGTGATGAGTCAATAAATACCTGGATATCTCTTATATGTATATAGGAAAGCACATGGAAAAACATATTGAACAACGATGTCATTTTTAACAGCAAAAGAATTAAAAATATCAACTTGCTGCACCAGAGAAAACCAGCTGCTACTTCCTCATTCGATGGATAGAACATATACGTATATGATATGATTTAACGAATAATGTATATAAAGAATTTTTAAGGTAGGTAAAAAGAAAATGTATTGGATATGACTGCAAGCCAGGGGTCTGTGGCATCAAATATCCTATTAAATAATACTTATTGGATAGATTTTATTCTTGAAATATTATACGGCTTACCCTCAAAAGGTAGATACCATCTTTACATAGGAATATGAGACCATATGAATTTTAACTATAGGTTCATTATTGTTTCAAATTTTATGTTATCTAATCTGTGATCTTAATACAGGGTAACTAGGATTGAGAAGCAGATATAACTTGACACAGGGTTTCTATTTGAGTCGTAATTGAAACGGCTAATTTTTGTCTGTGTGATAAAAAGCGTGTAAATATGTTAATACAATACACTTAAGCTTTACAGAGCTTTTAAAACATGCACATGCTTTGATAATTACAATGTGTATTCAGTTCTACCAGTTTCTAACGTTTTATTGAAAGTGAACATAAGAGAGAGTTAAGTATAAGTCTGATGAATTTTGACAGGTATTTAGTTGACCGTTAACTTATCTTAAAAGGTATAATACGATCACTTTTATATCGAAATTAATTTGGCAACGGAAATTTTTAAGCTCATAGGTAATATCACAATGAGCCAAAGCAAATGTAGTCTGGATTGCTAATGTTTATAATATTTGTATAAATCACAATTATGGTACTGTTTGTTTTACGTAAAATGACGTATAACGTAGCGGATGCCAACTATTAAGGTATATGCCTCGAGGGAATTCTTACTAACCTCTCACCTATTAACTCTGGTGCCGACATGGTAATAAATAACTTTACTGCTTAAGTAACAAGAAGATCCCTTTGAGCAGCAAGTACCAGTATGTTTATTATTCAATTATATCTAATAGTTTCTATAAGCATCATTTTTAAAATATACCAAGGAGAGATTCTTGTCACCACCTTATAGTTTTCAAAATAATTTTTCTTTTGTGCGATTTATTGGTATACTAGTGATCTGTTCCAGCTTCATGAGGATAGTAGAGTATATTATGCTATGTTTTGCCTCTTGTAGGGTAGTATAAGCCTGATAAGTCGAATATATGGATTGATTTTAAATGTAATACATTCGAATTTCGCGCGTCTTAATAATTTTGATGAATGATTGAAATGTTTTTAAGGTAACTAAATTTGTTTAAATTAAAAGAATTTACAATATAACCGTCTGAATAACTTTACTTGTATAACAAAATAACTGTATTTGTAGATTTTTCGTTGATTTATAAAAGACAAACGCGCTATGATTTCTCCACAGTGGTTTTTGACATTTCAAAAAGTTGTCGTTATATTTCAACTAATTTACACAAAACCTAGGCAAATAATATATTTATACATATAATTAATCTTCTGGTGAAAACCACATGAAAATCCATTCATTGATATTTGAGTTTAATGCGAACAAACAGAAGTAGAGAGTTGATTTTGTAATATGCGAGGATAAGTCATAACGAGTTTTTATCTCCGGGTGTAATAAATGTTTAAATCATAATTATTCTTTTCATTTAAAGTACAGTTAACGTGCTGTTCCAGGCTTTTTAATACATGTAGTTCGCGATCCCCTGGAAGTATGTAGTAATCCGTACTAAATGACCTTTTAGGAGTCTTATAAGCCAATCGCGAATTGTATTGGAAATCTTCTAATGAGTAGGTAAGTAAGTGAGTTTAGCGGTCTTAAACCATCTTCACATTATTTCCTTTTTATTTAAACCAATTTGGATTTTATCGGCTGAATAGTTTAGTAGAAGTTTATAAAACATGTAACTGCCTCATTGGTCTAGTGATTAGCATGTTCCACTACAGTCATGAGGTCCTGGGTTCGAGTCCCAGGTCGGGCCAATTCAAAAATCAATATTGAGTTTTCTATTAAGATTTTCTCAATATTTGCCCGAAGTTGGGAAGTTGCCGGTGTGATCCACCCCCGTGCCTCGGAGAGCACTTTAAGCCGTCGGTCCTGCGCCTGATCTCTCTCCGGTAGTGTCGGATTCCCATCGCATCGGACTATGAGAGTGAAGGAATAGAGAGTGCACACTTGTGTACTATGCCTGCCAATCTGCATTGGAACAGCGTGGTGGATCTATGCTCTAAAAACCCTCACTCGTCGGAGTGAGGAGGCCTGTGCCCAGTTGTGGGACGTTAACGGGCTGCTACTTACTTTACTTATAAAGAATGTATATAGAAAGATGTTTTGCATTTTATAATGTACTAGCAATGCTCCGCGGTTTCACCCACGTAGATACTAATTTCGTAGCAATGGAAAGTCTACTAAGTCGGACTATAGATTTAATTTCATATATAACAAACAAGTTGTATTTCACTTAGTTTTTAATTGCTTCCTTGCAGATTATCAATATACAGATTTTACTTTACATCGAATTTGAGGGCCTCGTTGGCGCAGTATTGCAAGTATTCGTCTTGCTAGTGGAGGTTATGGGTTCGATCCCCGGAAGGACGAATTTAGAAAATTGTATTTTCTAATTTGTCTGAGCCTGGACTGGTGGGAGGCTTCGGCCGTGGCTAGTTACCACCCTACCAGTAAAGTCGTACCGCCAAACAAACAGATTTGTGGTCGGTACGATGCTGTGTAGAAACCATAAGGGTCATGTCGCCTCTTACCAGATTATTGCGCTTCCATCTTAGACTGTATCATCACTTACCATCAGGTGAGTTCACAGTCAAGCGTTAAACTGTCAGCAATAAAAAAAAGAATATATATCAAATTAATACATTTTTAAATTCGTAACAACATTTACGTAGAATTTCCGACATTAGTTAATTTAAAAATAATTAAATTGACTAATGTCGGAATATTTGGTATTGAGTAATTCTTGATTTCAAGGAGGTAATGAAGGATTTTTAAAAATTTCTACAGTAATTTTCAGCTTGATAAATATAAAAATAGTATAGATATATCGGTGGGTATCCTTGGAATATGAGCTAACTCATCAGTCGACGGCCCAGTTGTAAAGTTCTCTACAATTTTCTTTAGATTGACATTTTCAATTCGTTGTAGAACATTTTTTTGTTCCAACCTCAATAGTTTCCCCAGCGCAAGCACTGACAGATTTTTTCACGCCTTGGGTTATTATTCCATATTTATTAAGGATCCCTATTTTTTTAGAAAGTAATATAGCCTATGTCGCTAAGAGAAAATGCAGCTTTCCGATGATGAAAACATTTTTGAAATCGTTCCAGTTGTTTGTGTGAAAACGTTACAAATATACTTACATACAAAAATACAAATGTCTCCTCTTTATAATATTAGTTTAGATAAATGTGGCAATCGATACTTAGAAATAAAACTTAATGTAGTCTAGAAACTCAACAGGAGTCTATATTTGCTTAAAGATCCTCCAGGGCATTTGCAATTTCTCACTACTCATGCATACTTCCTCTTCACTATACTGAAATGCAATTACATTGCAATGCAAATAGAGCGAGGTCTTCTACGGTCTCACTAACAATAGGTACATAATCAATACTTTTATGAACCTATATGAGAAATATTATGTCAATAAAACTATTACAAAAGAGGTGCAAGAGAAACTAGTAAGTTACCTTATTTTTAGAACGTGTAATTAATTAACTTGATATTTAAATAATCGAAACTGAACATGAGAAAAGAAAGTTATATCAAGAAAACCAGGAATTTTATTTATCCGTAATGGTTTGTCCTCGAGGGTGTTCTTTAGCAGTGAACTGTGTTAAATGAAATAACATTAAAAGGTAAATCAAGAAAGGTCTCGTGCGAACTGAAGCATTATATTTTCTCTATTGTTAACTATTTGTATAGGATATTTCATCTATAACTACTACTAATAGTATTCCTAGTCTGTTTACAATCAACAATTTACCCACGTTTCTCATATTTTTAATTATTGTAGTTTTTATAGATTTGGGCATATTCATGAGCTGCGTTATAATCCCTGCCTATGAGGTGAGGAATGAGCTGTGATCAACGTATGGTGCGCGGTAACCTGATTCAAGCGTTAAAGTCTCACTATGAGAGTTCTAGTGCTTGTATCAGAATAAACGGAGAGTGGTGGGAAACGGTAGTGGTACACAGAGTGGTTTCCTGTCGAATGAGGTGTTCGACAGGGTGTTGCGTCACCATGACTGTTCAACCTAATCATGGATAACTGTTTGACAGATTTAAAAAAAGTATGTATGGGTGAATGAATTACTCATCAAATGTTTACTCTACACTGATGCTCAAGTAATACTTGCGTCATCCGCTAATGCGCTACAGGAGATGGTAAATATTATAAATGAAACTTTGAAAGCGAAAGGAATGAAAGTGACTGTAAACAAAACGAATATGTGAAAGTGATATTGAAAGGAGAGTGAATGGAGGGAATATGGTAAATGGTGCTCTGCACCCCTTCATGAATAGCCAGATGGTGTCTCAAAGGGCCAGACTGTCTGTGCATGCAGGAGTGTTGGTGCCAACACTTATGTATGGTAGGGAAAGGTAGGTATGACAGAAGAACCGCAAAAGTAAAATAAATGCGGTAGAGATGAGAGCATTGAGAAGTATGAGTGGATTGAAACTGAGTGACACAGTAAGAAGTAGTGTGATAAGAGAACGTAATGGAATAAAAGAAGATGTAGTGACTAAAATTGAGGAAGGTATGCTTATATGGTTTGGGCACGTAGAGAGAATGAAGGAAAGGAAATAAAAAAAAATCAAAAATATCTTTATTCAAGTAGGCATATTACAGCACTTTTGAATCGTCAAGTTATATATATTTTTTTCCACACTCTGATTCTAATATACGTCTGATGATGGTACTCAAAATCGGCTTAAAATCTAAAGTTACGGGGGTTCCTTCGCGCCCTGATCCGAGAAGAACCCACAACAAACTCAGTCGGGTATTTTTTTTACCATCATCATTACAATAATATATTAGTTTACTAAAGTTTAATTAAAATTAGAGCAATTCGTTCACTCCCAGGCGTTTCTATCGTCTAGGTAATGTTGCAACTTATAATACGATTTTTCTATGAACTTTCTTTTAACAAAGACTTTGAATTTATTAATTGACATCTTTAGAACGTCTTGTGGGAGTTTATTATAGAAACGTATACAGTTACCCTTAAATGAGTTGTTAATCTTATGCAGCCTACTAGAATTTATAACAAGTTTGTTTTGGTTTCGTAAGTTATATGATGTACATTCACTCTTTTTATTAAAAGAGTCAATGTTTTTATGTACATACAACAAGTTTTCTAATATATATACGCAGTGAACTGTCATTATGTTAACTGCCTTGAATTTGTTTCTTAGCGACTCTCTTGGACCCATATTGTAAATCGCACGAACGGCCCTTTTCTGCAGCACAAATATTGCATCTATATCAGCAGCATTACCCCAAAGTAGAATACCGTATGACATAATGCTGTGAAAATAGCTGAAATATACCAGTCTGGCAGTATCAACATCTGTCAGACGACGAATTCTTTTAACTGCGTAAGCCGCAGAGCTGAGCCTGTTCGATAGACCACTTATATGGGGCCCCCACTGTAATCTGTTATCTAACGTAATGCCTAAGAAAACGGTACTGTCTACAAGGTCTAGTTCCTCATTATTAAGTTTAACAATGGTTTGCATTTGTTTAACATTAGGCAGACTAAATTTAATACATTTTGTTTTATTTGCGTTGAGCAATAAATTATTAGCTTCAAACCATTGTACCACTTTATTGAGAGAGCTGTTTACGTCGTCATAATTTGTTTGTCGCCTATTAATCTTAAACAACAGCGAAGTATCATCAGCAAACAGAACAATCTCATGATCACCCTTAACAAAGTAAGGAAGGTCATTGATATAAATGAGGAAAAGAAATGGTCCTAGTATGGAACCCTGTGGGACTCCCATTTTTGTCACAGACCCCGCAGAAAGCTTGCCATTGACACAGACCTTTTGCGTTCTATTGGTTAAATATGAACTCATCAGGTCTAATGCTGTGCCCGCGAGGCCATAGTGTCGCAATTTCCCGATCAGGGTTTCATACTGAACACAATCGAAGGCCTTAGACAGATCACAGAAAACGCCAAGCGCGTCACGTGAATCCTCCCAGGCCTCGTAGATATTGAGTAATAACTGTACGCCAGCATCGGTAGTCGAGCGACCTCGAGTAAAGCCAAATTGCTTATTATGTAATAAATTATATTTTTTGAAATGTTTTAGCAACTGGTTCAACATTATTTTCTCAAATATTTTACTAAAGGTTGGGAGAACCGATATTGGCCTAAAGTTACTAGGGTTCGAAGTACTGCCTGACTTAAACATCGGTATTATTTTGCTGTACTTCATTAAGTCAGGAAATACACCACAATCTACACAATTGTTAAAAATTACCGCCATGTCTGGTGCAACGATGTCAATTAATGATTTTACAAGGTTAACTGACAAACCCCACAAATCGTTAGTTTTTTTGTTATTAATTAAATTAAATGACTTAATAACATCAGAGGCATCGACACGACTGAATTTAAAAGTACTATGACATTGGGGCAAGCTATCAGCTAGCCAAGAGAGTGCAATGGAAGGTGAGGAGTTCAGTGATTTCGTAGTTGAGACAGGAATTTTTGTAAAAAACTCTTCAAAAGTATTAGCAACCTCTAAGTCTGACGAAATTTTTTTATTCTCTAAATCTAAATGAAATTCATCAAAACGCGGAGTTGCTTTTCCTGTTTCATCATTAATTATTTTCCAAGTTGTTTTAATTATATTAGTACTATTTTTTATCTTACATTTTATGTGTTGCGATTTAGCAAAAACACATTTCTTTTTGAAATCCTTGGAAAATAATCTCACATAATCCCTGAACTCTACACTAGTGTTGTACTGACGCTCAGCATACAATTCATACAACTTTTGCCTACTTTTATGCAAATCAACCGTGGCCCACTCACTGAACGCCATTGAACGCCATTGAGACTGACAGAAAGGATTTATGAGTCAAGAGTGAATGGGAAAGTTGGAAGGGCGAATCCAGGACATTTTAAAGAAGAGCCAGGTCTAGAGTACTCTAAGCCGACGAACTTGTATGAAAGTTTTGATGAGAATGTAAGAAGCGAAGGAGATATGCAAGGATCGTAGCGAGTGGAAGGACATGGTCTCTGCCCACGCCTATGGGAATGAGACGTTATGCTATGTATGTATGTAGGTATGTTATAAATGTATAAATAAGATGTAATTACTTAAAAATTCTTGTCTTTAGAACTATTAGTAATAATAATTTTTTGATAGACTTATCACTTAGTAGGTTATAATTCAACTGCATAGGCCTATGCCAATATATTATAATAAGAAACGCGATTTCTTAATTGTTATATGACACCTATTGCTCTTTTTTGTAATATAAAAATATTTTCAATGGCCGCCGACATAACCCATAACAGTATGGCGTAAGACATAATACTGTAAAAATAAGCGAAATACATTATTTTATAGTTTCAACATCAGTGTTATTGCTTTCCCTATCTAACAGCAAATGCAGCTGACCTAAGTTTGCTTGCCAGGGTCTCAATATGGACAGTCCACTGAAGCCCTGAGTCTAAGGTTATTCCTAAGAAGACTGTAGACTTAACTTTCTTTATTGGACTATTCGTATTATATCTACGTGGGGGAAACGGCGGGGCCTTGCTAGTAATATTAATATGCAGAAAAATGCTA
The DNA here is from genome assembly GCA_015832385.1 of Elymnias hypermnestra. Lineage (NCBI taxonomy): Eukaryota > Metazoa > Arthropoda > Insecta > Lepidoptera > Nymphalidae > Elymnias > Elymnias hypermnestra. Next base: position 4,150,342 of record JACTOM010000824.1, read on the forward strand.
TACCAATACAAAAATTGTGAAATTCTTTCTTAACTTATTAAAATAGTTACATAGTTCTTTAACGGACCCAATATTTACTTGAGAACAAGAGTAAGATCAAACTGTCATAAAAATAGCTAATGTCAATCAAAGCTTATGTATATTTATTTTCCAATTAACATGTATAGCTTTGAATTAATACAGTTAACAGTGATTAAATGCCATCCTTATCACCATCCCCGAATAGAAAACTTGCCCATAGATTCATTCACCTTTCTTTTTTTTCACAGAGTACGTATTTTTTGTTATTAATTGAAAATCATGACAAAACTATAATATCTGCATTGACATGACCATTTAAATTTTCGTAAGGCACAAATCCTATTTGCATTACAATTCTCCTGGACTTTACAACCACTTTACTTCCTACGACTGCGGATTAAAGTTACATAGCAGGTACAGAGTAGTGTTGAGTTCCGTCGAGTAAAGCTTCCGCTGTAAATCTGTTGATCCTATATTTCAATAAGGGATTGAGTATCAGAGAAAATATATTTTATGTCTCCTTGTTATATAGAATATTACTTCGAAATCAAACAGACTTATTTTAATTATTGTTTCGCTACTAAAATATATTATTTCATTTCATCTGATGTTTATATTTTGACAGGATGATTGACGTAATTTCAAATACTAGCTTTTCTTATAATTGTCTTGAGTTCAGTTTCAAGCATGATAGACTAAGGAAATCATAACATGTAGGCTAGAACTTGACTGTTTTTATTTACTCCTAAACCGGAAACTTAATAATTTCCACATACCCTCAAAGGTTGACCTAGATATCCTTCAGGGTTCGCTTTACTGTATTAGGTTCCATGACCTTTAATGATAAAATGTAGAGGTTGATTTTACAGTAAATAGCCAGTGCATTTATTGTACGTTTATAATCAAAGAAAAAATTTTCAGTACTATTTATTCAATAATTAAAATAACAACTTCTTTTGGCTTCATATAAGTCTGCCTGAAATTAAATTTTCTATACGTAAACAAATCTGTATGTCTTAAGTAAAAACAGCTGCTTTATTAATTTTAGGTGTACTCTTGCATAAAAAATAATTAAAATTTTTGAAGTGAAACTTTTTATGTTACAATAGGTAAAAATTCTTCTTCCGTGTGTATGTTCGTGTGTGAATTTGTATAATTGCATGGTGGGTTCGTATTTTACTCAATTACACAATACTAAGAAAAAACTAAGCCCACAAATATAATTGAAAATAAAATTATAACATACAATTTCATATATATTATAGAAAAAGAAATTTGACTTGGATACTACTTAAACACGCACACTTTTTATATATCTTTTTGTTTACATTGAATTTTGTCTTGAATGGAATCCTTGAGGCTTTGTAGTGGTGACTAATGTTATAAGTCTTGAGTTAGGATACATTTATATATCTACGTTAATAACGTAAAATTGCAATATGATAATAACTTTGAACCGAACCTTGGTTCTAAGTTATATAGTAGTAGTATTTTTAAAACTTAATTTTATCCCCGTCTAAAGTTCATTTAGTTTTGAATATGCTAAAACTTAAATACAATTCTTACCACTAAAGTTTAAAGAAATAATAAATAATTGAATTAGTAGAGACTATACACTTTAAAGTTATTGAATCTACAAGTATATTTCTAAAAAATAACTATCCGCAAGTGTATCTTAAATCGTGTTATTTAGTTTTATTATATTACAGTTTATTTTTGATGTAACAACATCTTTTACTAAATATAAAATACAAGTAGGACATGTTAATATATTGATTATTTAAACATACTCAATACTAGAAAAATTAATGCGAAATTTAACAAATCTTTAATTATAGTCGTAAACAAAATTCATGCTTTTATAGTATTCTAAACTAATGATAGTTTTAACTGAAATTGCTTCCAATGAATCAAAAGAACATGTAAAAACGTTTTAACTTCAGCGGCTCATTATTTTCGAAACCAATAATTATTTATCGATCCTTAAGTAACGGTACGGTTTGAGTACATACGAAAGTTTCGCTTTACAATTTATTTACTTCAAAAATGTACGTCAGGAAAGAAACAATAGCATTGCAATACGAGTAAGTAGCAGCTTTTAAGGCACCCACTGCAGGGCACAGGCGTTTTCACTAATGAGAGAGAGGGTTTTTTTAGAGCATAGTCCTATCACATGCTCCACTACGGGTTGGCAGGCTACTCATTCACCAGTAATACTTCCGCGATAAGTAGGTTTCCTCACGATGTTTTATGACATTATAATAAGTAAGTAAGTAGCAGTCCCATTAATGTCCCATTGCTGGGCACCGGTCCCCTTATTCGCATGAGAGAGGGTTTTTAGAGCATAGACCCACCACGCTGCTCCACTACGGATTGGCAGGCATAGTACATAAGTGCACTCTCTATTCCTTCACTCTCATAGTGCGATGTGACTGGAAACCGACACGACCGGAGAGAGATCAGGCGCAGGACCAACGGCTTAACGTGCTCTCCGAGGCATGGAGGTGGATCCGCGAACTTCCCAACTTTGGGCAAATATTGAGAAAATCTTAATAGAAAACTCAATATTGATTTTTTAATTGACCAGACCCGGGACTCGAACCCAGGACTTCATGTCTATAGTCGAACATGCTAACCACTAGACCAATGAGGCTGTTTAACTGTTAACAGTTATTATAATATTAACTGATAAAATGTGTAATATGTGAACACAAAACATATATTTGGTAATAGATAGATTACTCTATATTGTACACCAAAAACCAAATTATGTAAGTAGCAGCTCATTAACGTCTCACTACTGGGCACAGGCTTCCTCACTCATAAGAGAGAGGAGTTTGAGAGCATGGAACATCCACGCTGCTCCACTGCGGATTAGCCGACATAGTACACAAGTGTACTCTCTATTCCTTCACTCTCATAGTCCGATGTGACGGCAATCCGACACTTCCCAACTTCGGGCAAATATTCAGAAATTCTTAATAGGAAACCCAATATTGACTTTTTAATTTGCCCGACCCGGGACTGTAGCTAAACATGCTAACCACTAGACAAATGACGCAATTTTGTGGAAATTGTTCAATCGTTGGTTCACATCTACAAACTGTTGGAGTTAGAAGTTTACGTAATATGGAGCTATTGCGTTAGCCCGCATTTGATCAAAGGGAATAGTTTAGTTGCCATATAACGTGACATAGTTTAATATAACTTTAAAGAAGTTGCATAAAGACTAGCCCTGTATGCGTTAATAATTAATTCTACATTAATATAAAATTAAAGCTGTTCTCCGCGGTGTCGCCTGTATACTTTCAGATTCAGTGGGAAATGGGAAAATGCGTAATTACTGACCGTCTACATTGCCAAAGAGAGTCGCTTTAATAAAAGTCATCGCGAGTAATTTTGAGTTCACCAGTGAGCTAGTGAATGAGTTTAGTGGTCACAAAATCATATTCGTATTGTCTTTCTGCTGAACCCTGGGTACATAAATTGCATGGTTTCAAAGTAAAACCATCTAGTTCTATTTATCCTATTTTCCGTCACTAGGAATAATCAGAATAAAAATATCCCTTTGGAATGATTAAACGCAAGTTTTAGATATATCTACTCACGGTTCTCCAACTCGCTAAGTGGGAATTTTTGTTGTAATTTTAAACATAATTTCCCTTAACGTAAGACAATCATTGTTTAAACATGCTCGTAACGTCTCAATTAGACCTTAATAAGACTTTAAGCCAAGTTTAATGTTTATTTAACCCATATATTTTAGTGCTTAACCGGTTACAATTAGATAATTATAATTATTGACTTATTAAGGTCTAAATACAGCTTTGCAACACAAGCTTGGGTGCAATTTTTCTTAACATGGAATCTAAACCTTAAATTGCCGCGCAGACAAGCTTGCGTATTATAAGAAAGTATTACCAGATATTCTCAAAAGACTTTTCACATGAGTTTCTCTACATAGAGTAAAAATATAACATATAGTAAACGAAGTTTGTTTACAGCCGAGTTATGTCGACAAAAACAAAATATTCAAATTCAATAAAAACTTTGGTGCTTCTACGTTAAAAGCATTTCGTTCTCTTGAGAGAATGGATGCGAATGCTATTTTTTTCATAAACTTTCCAATAGTTTATTTTGTTGAGAGTGTTTTGATAGTGTTATTCATAAAACTGTTGACGTATGCCAGAGGCCTACGTAAGCATTACCTAGGCTTCTGTAAACTTTCTTATAACAAATATTAATAACGAAAAACAAGTATTTTCTAAACATTACTAAAGTGTGATAAAATTATTGATGTAATACTCTTATAATCATGCTATTTTTAATTCCGAAATTGATTGGTATATTTGCTATATAGGCACAGACTAACAACGATTTTACGAACGAACGAACTTTTTGAGCCTACTTTAATAGAGAATTTCTTGTGTTTGATATTTGTCTTCACTGCAATTAGTGTAGTAACGAAACCCTCCTTATGCTCGTTAAAGAAAAATATCTTAGACGTGTATTGATAAATAAAATCTTTGCTATATTTGTCAGATTTATACAATATTCGATAACAAAATATTATTCCCTGACAATTTATTTCAGTATATAGGAAAAGAAACATTTAATACTTTCACTCACTAAATATTTTCAACATACAATCGTGAGCTTTAAATGGTAAAGTTCAAGGTCAATGTCAAATTGTTAACTTTTGTGACATGGCGTGAAAATAAAATTGACAGTGACTTAAACCGTGGTGACCTAAAAGCTATTTGAGTAATTTTTATGTTGAAGAGCCGTTTTATGAGAGGCAAAGTATTTCAACTTGTTTTTATAAACTTACATAGTCTTTACAGGATACATTTTGACAATTAGATTAACCATTATTTGTGAGGGTTAGATTTCTTACACTTACAATTTCGCAGACATGATTGATAAGAAATAGTTGATTATACGTAGACAATGTTACGCCACTCTACCCTTATTTACTATTTTACACATTAAAACATATTATCACAATCAAACCTTTTCTGAGAAGATTTTAACATATTTTATAACACACATTATCCAACAAAAATCAGAGAAACTGATAGTTAACTTGCATCAACTTAGAAAAAGAGAAACAACTTCTTTCTAAACTTTAGGTGTTATAATATAGTTTATAAATATCGTTAGTGCTTTTATTTGCAACTGTTTTTAGTTTCACTGGTGTTAATATAATTTTATTGAAATTGCTCCTATATATGTTATATAAAATAATACACAGCATTACAAATTGATTGTCTATCCAATTTAACCGTTATATAATTTATAAAAAAATCTAGTCTGCTTTATGCGTTATCTATTTTTTTACAGGGCACGATTTTTCAACATTATACAACTGTAAAGTAGTGAATATAACAAGAATAAAAAAACATTTAATAATTATAAGTCAAATGGCTAGTGCTGTATTAAAGTGACATGTATTTGTGAGTGGACACAATGTGAAAAAAATTTACGATGTGGGCGGCGGAGTTGAGCTGTATTTTCATATTATTCGGTGAGTAAAATTATAATTTCTTATAATATGTGTATTCGACGACCTCGCTGGCACGTAGGTAGCTTAGGTAGTTTTGCCGTCAGACGTCCCGGGTTCAATTCCTGGCTTGCCCTAAGTTTGGATAATTGCATTTTTAAAAAATTCTAGATTTGGGCTGTTGCGAGGTTTCGAGCGTAGTTAATTATATCCTACAAGGAAGGACGTGTCGCCAAATGAACAAAATTGCTTTCTATTACTATGTTATGTAGAAATCATAAGAAGTAAAGTACTTCTTACTAAATTGACTCGCTTCCATCTTTGAATGTCTTACTATCAGGAGAAAATAAAGATTATCTTTACGTTGCCTGACAGCAATAAAAAATTGCGTGCGTACGCAGTGAAACTTATCAGAAGTGAAACTTCTTTGGCAAACGAACTTTTAACTCTTGTTTATATTTATAGAAGTTTACTTCGATGGAGGGAAAAAGATGATATGTTAGAAATTTAATGAATTTAATTTAAATATTAAAAGTGATGAAAATTAATACAACGAAATTTATTGAAATCTCAAATGACGAATAGTAAAGAAACTGCCACGTGTTGTTTGTCAATATTAGAAAATATAAATTAAATGTTGCTTTTTAATTTAAAATTTATAAAAGAGAATTTGTGAAATATTTTTATTTTATATTTTATGAAAAATGTTATATAAAATTGTTAAACGCATGATCACGGGGATGTGCAGCGTTTTTATGCTAATTCGTTTAGAGGTTAGGTAGTTTTAATATTTACAAATAACATGTGGCATTTTAATTTCACATTCGTTATTTAATATAATATTTTTTATGAAATATAAAATTAAAATATTTCATATATTATGTATTATAAATTTTAAATTCAAAATTTAATTAATTATATCTTATATTGACAAAACACGTGGCATTTTTATTTACAATTCGTCATTTGATATTTCAACGACAATCAAATTCTTTGAATTCCTAACATATCTTCCTTTCCCCCTTTCTCTAATTCTAGGAAATATAAAGTTTTAGATTTGTGTAAATATAAACAATACTTAAAAATTTCGTTTGCCAAGGAAGTTTCACTTTTGACATATGTACTTTGTACACACGCACTTTTAACTTTTTTTTATTTTACTCCATTATAATATTTTTCATGCTAGTAGGTATCGTAATCTTTAATATAATTGTAGCTCATATTATAACAGCGGTTAAAGTGACAGAATACCTAGTGTTATAACATAAGAAAATGACGGTGGTGTCCAAAAGTAATCCCCTAGCTAAACTACATTTCCGTACAAACGTAATGTAACCCTCCGGGCAAATACAAATAAACTTTTACTATTAGAAGATAAAGGCTTTTGTAAACGCTGCTGCGAAGGGGATAATAACGATTCTACCCTTAAAAGCCGGCACTTCGTCGAAATCTAATACTTGCTTAGAAAATAGAGTGTCCATTTTTGTTCTACGCTCAGTTTACAAATAAAAATATTGGGTTTTAAAGAAAAGAAATCTCACTGTATGTATCTTTCAATAATAAATCTGACTATACTTAGCTTATAAGGCTTGAAGTCCATTAAAACAGAAGCATATGTGTTAGACCCCGTAGGATAAAGTCCTGTAATATTAAAGAAATATAGGTAAAAAATCTCAGACGCTATTCTAAATTTAGTTAATTCTTAAAGAACGAAAAAAAGCAAATGCTAAGATATTTTTGTTATAAAGTTTGTATATTATGTTGCAACCCGATTTGAGAAGATATTTTGTCTTCCATACACCCTCATAGCTTCATAAAATATATTTGAGTATTATATTTAACTCCCTGACATTGTTCTGCCCTATTATTTATTTTATTCTCAAACCCAAAAGTGATTCGGGTATCTTATTAAAAGTGCGTATGCTCAACCCGACAAATGATTTCTGGACCTTCATCAATCTATAATATGGCATTACAAGTGTGTTTTTATTTCTTGTGTTAAAATTGTGTGTTGCTCTTTTTGCTGCAAAAATATTACGGATAAAATGTAATTCAATATTATTGCGACGATACTATGAGAAATGATGTTTTTTTGAATTTTTCACTTAAGGAAATGCGAAATGACACTTTATACATATGGCACGTATTGCTCCTTTTTGTAATATAAAAATAGTTTCTATGCCGCCTTACCCCATAACAGTATAGCGTTCGACATAATGCTATAATAATAAGCGAAATACACCATGTTAGCAGTTTCAAAATCAGCGTATGGCATGCATGCAGCGGAACTAAATTTGCCAGAGTCTTAATGTGGGCACCCCACTCAAGCCCGAAGTCTAAGGTTAGTCCTAAGAAGACTGTAAACCTAACTTTCTTTATTGGACTATCGTAAACTTGGATATTTTGGAGACTTCTTTTGTATTTGGCAAAGCGAATTCAACATTAGTCCTTGCCGAGTTTAATGTTAAATTATTTACAGAAAACTAACGTGAGACATGTGACCGGGACATACTTATTTACATCGTCATCGTTTATTAAGAACAAAAAAGGGCCAAGTATTGATCCTTGTGGGGCATCCATTTTAACAGGTGATCTCAACGACTCAACTCCATTTACGAACACGTTGTGAACTCTAAAGATTAGAAAACTAAACAAATTAAGTTCCTCATCCCTCACACCATAGTGACTAAGGTTAAGTATAAGAGTGCTATGTTGTACAAAATGATAAGCCTTAGTAAAGTCACAAAATATTCCTTATGCATTTTTGGACTTTTCCCAAGCATCAAAAATGTGTCTCAAACAGACAGTCTTTTAGGGGTTCCACCTATAGTGAAACTAACCGTTGACGTGGTCGTCTTCCAGCATTGTAAACCAAAGTTTCGTAGCATTGCTCGTATGTGGCTGAGAGAACGTGTTAACCAAAGGTAAAAAGGACTGGCAATTCGATTTGATAAAACTGTGTAACATTATATCGTCCACATAATTTCCATAAATTTTCACAATGATTCCGCGCTTGGTGTTAAAAAAGTTGTAATTTATATCGTTTGTACTGTTAATTAGATGACATCCCGAAACATTGTTCTTTTAGGTTTATTTATTAGATTTCGATAGCAATGACGTCAATTTTTGTTTCTATCAGTTCAGTGTACTATATTAATTTAATTTCAAAACCTTTATTTATATCAATGGCTGAAAATGATATAAAAACTCTTATAGATATAAACTCACATCTTATTACATTAGCTAGAAATCATCAAGAAAACTTTATTAAACTTTGTAACGACAGAAAATGATTACAAGCGATAAAGTTGCTTAATACGTAATTCATGCGGATTTGGACTGAATTACTTCCGATAGATGGTTGTTATAAACGATAAGAATATCTGTAAAACTTTAACAGAGATTTGAAGTATTTTTTTAACATGCCATAGATTGCTGCTTAAACTATCTTTTTTCACAAACAACAACAAACTCTACTTAAACTGACCTCTTTCTATCAATTGATGAGAAAGCAGCCTATTTAAGTAAAGTTTGTTTCAACACATTTCGACTAATAACAAAAATATGCATGGACATCAGAAACCTATTCGCATTTGCTTGCACAATAAATAATCCATTTTGGTTTNATTTACAAAATGCCTCAGTAACTTTAGGACTAAAGGAATATAAAAACAACAGTACGTGACGAGAAACAAAGTACAGTTTTATCGTCGAGGGATCGCCATTAAGAACGGTATTTCGGACGAACTCTGCTCGAATCGGCCAGTTTAGTAAAAATCAGCATGATTCAGGGAAAATTCTTATAATACCTATATATAACTGCTTGTTTAATTGTGTTTTCATTTATTTGTGGTTTATTTTGCCAATTCCAAAAAGTTTAAAAATTCCTTGTTCTAAGTAATGAATGTTTTATGAAACAATAGGAGTTTTGAATTATCAAATATGGATTTTTCCAAATAATATTATGCTACATCAAAAGTAGCAATCTTGCTAATTATAAATAACAACAAAGAACTAAAGTCACGAGGGGTTGTTTGCGCCTTATTCTGAAAAGAGCCCTCAGCAACATCAGTCTGCTGTCCTTTATTCACTATCATCGTTACAGTATAATTTTTATTTGTTATATTTATGTTGTAGCNTTATCGTCGAGGGATCGCCATTAAGAACGGTATTTCGGACGAACTCTGCTCGAAGCGGCCAGTTTAGTAAAAATCAGCATGATTCAGGGAAAATTCTTATAATACCTATATATAAATGCTTGTTTAATTGTGTTTTCATTTATTTGTGGTTTGTTTTGCCAATTCCAAAAAGTTTAAAAATTCCTTGTTCTAAGTAATGAATGTTCTATGAAACAATAGGAGTTTTGAATTATCAAATATGGATTTTTCCAAATAATATTATGCTACATCGAAAGTAGCAATCTTGCTAATTATAAATAACAACAAAGAACTAAAGTCACGAGGGGTTGTTTGCGCCTTATTCTGAAAAGAGCCCTCAGCAACATCAGTCTGCTGTCCTTTATTCACTATCATCGTTACAGTATAATTTTTATTTGTTATATTTATGTACTAGCAATGCCCCATAGTTTACCAGCATAAACACCGATCTAGTGTCAGTGGAAAGTTTACTACAGATTTATTTTCGTTAAAATAAAAGTTTTATTTCACGTAGTTTTTAATTACCTTCTTTCAGATTGTTAGATACACATTCACATTCATAATGTCATCAATATACAGACTTTACTTTACAACTGTCTCATTGTGAGACTGTCTCACGGTGAGCATGTCGACTACAGACATGAGGTCTCGGGTTCGGGTCCCAAGTCGAGTCAATTCAAAAATCAATATTGAGTTTTCTATTTAAGTTTTCTCAATATTTGCCCGAAGTTGGAAAGTTGGCGGTGTGATCCACCCTCGTACCTCGGAGAGCACGTTAAGCCGTCGGTCCTGCGCCTGATCTCTCTCCGGTCGTGTGGGATTTCCGTCACATCAAACTATGAGCGTGAAGGAATAGAGAGTGCACTTGTGTACTATGTCTGTCAATTCGCAGTGGAGCAGCGTGGTGGGTCTACACTCTAAAAATCCTCTCTCATGCGAATGAGGAGGCCTGTGCTCAGCAGTGGGACGTTAATAGGCTACTACTTACCTTACCTTTACTTTAAAACGAATATATATCTAACTAATACATTCTTAAATTGGTAACATCATTTAGTAAACGTAGAATGTCCAACATTAGCAAATTTAAAAATACTCTACAAGTATTGAAAAATTCGTGATTTCAAGAGGGTAATGAACTAATTTAGTAATTTTTAGCTTGATAAAAATAAAATACAGGTATATCAGTGCGTATCATTGGTTTATAACTAACTCAGCTGTCACAAGCCCAATTAGAAACATCCCCATTTTGGAGATTATGGGGAACAACAAAAACAGATTGACGGACACAAATGTTTAATTAGTAAAAATCTAATATTGTAATTTAATATTACAAGGAGACAATTCAATTTAACTTTTCTTTCCAGGGTCACTAACCTTCGACATGAAGACCAACAGGAAAAGGCATCAAGTTACTGTTATTGAAATGTTTTATTAAAGTAATTTACTGTCATGGTAAACATATTGGAAGCTTATAAATAAATGTGGTAAAGTTTGTTTACGAATCGATTTAATATTACAGAGTACTGAACTCATTATCTAATTAACAGTTCAAATAACTGATAACTGATAAATATTCACTTTATTTATAATATATGCTGACTACGACGATAAATATGAAATGCAACCACAATTCGTTTGGAATAACTAAAATGAATACATTTATTTCAAATTGTAATATAATAGGAAAATGTTCATGAAATTTATGTCACGGACTAACCGCAGTTGTTACATTTTATATATATTTAGTTTTTGGAATTACTGAAATCATTTATGGTTGGTTATTGTAATATGATATGACCAATAATATAATTCTTTATCAGAATAATAAATTGTGTATGCGACTTTAACTAACATCTTGTAACAAATAATTTAAACCTGCTCTTTAGCATTTTATAACACTTTTTAAAAGTTTAATTAAAACTATTGGTTTTTGATATACCAAGCAATTGCAGTAGAAACCTTTATTTTGTGTCAAATTACTAAGTGTTTGTGTTTACTCAGATATTTAATATTATATATATTTCAAAAATAAAATCAAAATATTCTTCAATCAAGTAGGCTCAAAAAGCACTCTTGAATCTTCGGTAGTCTGTCCGTTAGTAACATATCTATCACCGGTTCGGAAAGTTGATTCCGCTGAGAAGAAACCGGCAAGAAACTCAAAAGTTACTCCTTTAAATATAGTTTTTGTAGGTTACAATGTGTTTAGCTTTCATGTGCAACTGGAATCAAGTCCAAACATCTTTGTCCCTTAAATAACCTTCAATATGCCTTTTGTAACAGGACGTTTTAAAGATATTTCTTAAAACTATGTGGAGGCAAACCCAGAAGTGATTCGGGTATCTTATTAAAATGCGTATGCTCAACCCGACTAATGATTTTTGAACCTCTATAATATGACATTACAAGTTCGTTTTTATTTCTTATATTAAATTGTGTTTCGTTCCTTTCTTCAGCTTCGGGTTAACAACGGCTGATACAGACGTGAAATGGAATACTAGTTTGTATATTTGCCATAACTTTTAATGTGCCATATTAAATTTATTAACAAAGACAAAATTTATAAGAATCACGTTGGAACTACAAGCTAGGTGTTGGCATCAGCTATTTAAGGATAAACTAGTGCACTGTATTTTCGTTAGAGGCTAGTGAAAGCACAAATAGCACCATGAAGCCTACGGAACTTATCAGCAAAGCCGCTCGATCTCCTAGGGTCAGTGAAGAAACTATATCACAATTGTAGGATACAACGCGAGTGAAGTCTGAGGCACTTAATCGTTTAAGGTTTAGCACATAGTTTTTGAGTTTATCATGGAATAATCGACGCATCCCTTGTCCCATACATCCGTTAACAACATATGTCAGCGACTGGTATATAATATAATACTACTCATTTATATATTAGATACGAGTAACTGAAAATTTCGTCGTCGTCGCTTCAACCGATGGACGTCCACTGCTGGACATAGGTCTCACGTAATGATGTCCACAAGGCCCGATCTTGCGCCGCCTGGCTTCAGCGGCTTCCGGCGATTCTCCTTATATCGTCGGTCCACCACATTCCACATTCCAGCACTTTCCGATCCCNATCTCTGCAACAGGGCCCATGTTTCCACCGAATCGAAGGCTTTCTCATTGTCCACGAACGCCAAGCAAATAGGCCGATTATACTCCTCGGTCTTCTGTATAATTTGTCGCAGCGTAAAGTTGTGGTCTATGGTACTAAAGCCTATTCGGAATCCGGCTTGTTCGCGAGGCTGTAAGTCGTTAAACTTGCGAGCGAGACGATTCGTAATGACCCTCGAGAACAGTTTATAGACATAAGTTAGCAGCGCAATAGGTCTATAGGTTTTCAATAAGGTGTTGTCATCTTTCTTGAAGAACAGAACTACCACGCTCCTGTCCATGCCTTTGAAACTGTGCCTTCCAGGATGATGGAGTCCGGGAAATCTTCTGTATAATGCCGGGTCAGTATGGCACGGGGATCTTTAGCCAAACTATCAATAGGCTTGCAAGTTGATGTGTACAACTGTCCATAGCCCATAATCCATAGCCAATGAGTTCGCCGTTATGAGTCTTCAGCCGCGGCAACTGGCTCTGACCGATAGACAGATCTTTTGCGAACACTTTAGTGCCTTTGTTGCGTTCGATGGTATCTCGTATATGCTCAGCATTAAAGTGACGCACATCACGCTTTTGCGATTTAGAGATCTGTCTATTAATTTGCCGGTATGCGGACGCGTCTGTTGTAAACTGCAAGCTCATTGCATATCTCTGTTCCATGAGATTAAGAGTATGGTCTGAGAATCTCTTGGTTTGCTTTTTACGGGGTTTATAAAACTTCATCCAAACCGTATGGACAGTTTCCACTAGCATATCGCTTAGCTCGTCCACGGATTCGCATACCTCGAGGCAGGCGAAGCGGTTTTGCAGCTCCAGTTGAAAGCCCTCAGGGTTTTGGATATGCGCGCGAGTGGGTCGGAGCGTAGACTTCACCAGTCTGTGCCGTTCTCGGTGTACGTTGATATTCAATGTGCCTCTTACCATGCGGTGATTGCTCCCAGTTTTCATTTTATTGATGACAGAGACATCATTGGATATGTTCCGTTTCGTAGACATGATGAAGTCAATCTCGTTTCTGGTGGTACCATTGGGACTCAGCCAGGTCCATTTTCGGAGCGGCTGTTTCTTGAAAAAGAAGTTCATCATATAGAGTCCCACCCTTTCCAAAAAATCAGCTACCATCTGTCCCCTCTGGTTCCGTTGCCCATCGCCAAATTGCCCCTTATACTTAAAATTTAATTAATTATTATTATTTGTTTAATATATGAAGCTTTTAATTTAATTTAAATATGTTTTTTTATTAAAACCCCTGTATTGCCTGTTATTTATTATTATACCTTACACATGGTTTTGTTTTAAATTAATATTGTTGTATTAGATTTGTACTCGTTGATATTGATATTATTTTAGTACTAATTTTTTTAGAACACTTTCACTTTTCTTAATTTAGTAAATATACAAAATTTAATTTTAAGTTACACTTAGTTTTATTACAATAGTCGTAAGAGTAATTAAAAGTGTTAGTGTCTATCTGAGTCCTTTCCGTGGCGTCACCTTGGTAAAGGTATTTGCTGAAAATCAGCGCTATAAATTTCAACGTTTGCTTGGACCATACAGTAGGATGCTGAGCATGTTCCTTTTTCATGGTTGTGTCAGGCATGCACGGCACCAGATAATGGTCCTCTATGAGCTCATGTAATGTTTGTCACAATTTTGAAATAAACATGTTTTCTTTCTTTTTTTCTTACTACCCTCACTAGTAGATATTAACTATAAAAAACCGCATTGCATTATATACATCTTTACACTGTTAAAATTCCGGTAAGCGATTTTGAAAAATATATAGTAATATCCGCACACCATACAATTACGAAAATACGAAGCTAATGTACAGGAAAATACTGGTGTTGTAATATTTTGAAAGTCGTTAAAAAATTAATTTATTCCTTAAAGCGCTGTTAAAGAAATTGGGACAATTTTCACTTATTCTAATCACGTGAGCGCGTTTCATGAATTTAAATAAGTTTTTGCTTTCGGTAAGGCCTTTATAGTAAAATAACAAGGTATATTGCGAATAAGTTACGATCGTATGACGCCGTGGTTTGTGTTCAAGCGGTCGAGCCATAAACCGCCTGTGTAATTCATGTTACAAAGTTACAATTCCCCGTAATACTGTACTGTGGTACAAAGTAAGGCTGTGCTTTCATAAAATTAAGGTTATACTAAACAATTTACTCTACAAATATTTTTTTACCTTCAAATAGAACAGTACCCAGAATAAATTAAATAGATATATAATCCAACATTTTTTAACTCGACGGCTTCGCTTTTATGAGTATTCGTTTTTCCAACAGAATTCAGAGATTCAGTCACAGTCAAATTTATTTATTTATTATAATTTATAAAGATGTTACTGTCACTCACTTCAATCGATGGACGTCCACTGCTGGACATAGGTCTCACTTAATGATGCCCATTGTGCCCAATCCTGTGCCGCCTGGCTTCAGCGGCTACCGGCAAACCTCCTTATGTAGTCCGTCTACCTCGTGGGGAGTCTGCCTATACTGCGCCTTGTGGTGCGGGGTTGCCTTTCCAGCACCTTCGAACCCCAACGTCCATCGGTTCGTCAGACTATGTGCCCCGCCCATCGCCACTTCAGCTTCGTGATTCTTAGGGCTATGTCGGTAACTTTGGTTCTTCTATGGATGTCCTCATTTCTGATTTGATCGCGTAGAGAAACTCCAAGCACAGCCCTCTCCATCGCCCGCTGTGTGACTTTGAGCTTTCGAATGAGGCCCATAATCCGCGACCACATTTCCGATCCGTAGGTGATCACTGGCAACACGCACTGTTCCAAGACTTTGGCCTTCTGGCACTTAGGGATATTCTCGGAACTGCACCTACCTATCTGGACTATATGTCCCAGGTATGTATAATCGTCAACAATTTTGAGTGCATAGTTCCCAACGATAACTGGGATAAGATGTTACTATAGAATACTAACCAATACAAAAACTACTAAGCAGACTAAGACATGAACAGCAGCTAGCCAATAAATTATTGTTGGTGTTTGAGTGTAGCCAGCTAATAAATTTATATTGCGGTTGACTGCGTTTGCCTAATTAATCACAAGGAAAACAAATAACTGCCAAGGTAGTCGATAACAACGGCGATTAATAATGTGTCACTACTTAGTCTGGACCATTTTCTCTTTAGATAAACACGTGAATACTTGAAGGATAGACAAGTGATAACACTGGACTTTCAATAAAATATTGGCTTAGATGAAATTAACGTCCTTTCTGAAAGATAATATTATCTAAAAAAAATTAGAAGTGCATGCGTACAAAGTGAAGCTTCTTTGGCAAACTAATTTTTAACTCTTGTTTATATTTATACAAATCTAAAACTATAGATTTCCGAAACTTAGAGGGAGAGAGGGAGGGATACAGGAAAATGTCGAAAATTAATACAAATAATTTATTTAAGTCTCAAATGACGAATTGTAAATAAAAATGCCACGTGTTTTTGAAGTTATACTTCTTTTGGCGTGTTAAGGAAAGATGATAACAGTAATTTTTTACAATGCGCGCACACATCGTCACAAAACCGATACCCTGAATTTAACTGTAGTCAAAATTTTAATATTTTATAATTATTATATAATACCTTTATTACTTTATTATATTATTTGTTAAATCAAATCAAATCAAATCAAAATATCTTTATTCAAGTAGGCATATTACAGCACTTTTGAATCGTCAAATTTTTGTTTTTTTTTTTTTAGATATATTAACGAACGTAAATATCATCGTGACATTCTAATCAAAATTATAACTTTCAGGCTCAACTATAGAACACAGATTATAAACTATTTATATCCAATAAAAGTTAGCTTACGTTTATTATTCCAACAAACGCAGAATTAGGCGAAAGATAAATTTATGAAAAAATTTTTATCTTGTTACGCCAAAGCAGTATAACTTCTAACGCATGTACATAAGTACAAACACACTTCTTTGTCAATGTTAGAAATTTTTAATTAAATTATAAATAAATTAAAATTTTGAAAAGAGAATTTATGAAATATTTTTATTTTATGAAAAGTAGTAGGTAAATTAAAGTATTAAATGACAAGTGGCAAATTAAAACACTCCTAAGAGCGAGGAGCAGCAGTGGGGCGTTAATTAGCTACTAGTTAGTTTTTTCATCTCAATTTAAATCTATAAAATACTTTCTTTTTCCATAAAAACAACCGTGAAAATCGATTAAAACATTATAGCTTCTCTTTTATTTCCCTTAAACTTCTAGTGACTTTGGAACAACACATGTATTGTAAACAATACTTTGAATAGGCCAAGCAAATAAAAACTAATTCTCATTGCTGTATTGGAAACTCACTGTAGGGTTATGTAATTGCCGCATGACTATTATTTGTTTATGATAAGCAATTACATTTATGTTACGCCAAGCAATACAATTATAATAATCGACGTAATAATGTATGTATAAGCTACATTTATTTATTTACAATTGCTTCTACGTGAATAACAGTTATAAATTGTGTATAGTTTTTACGATTAATATATCGTAAGTTTAAATATATTTAACATTTCTTTACTGTGCTGTTCTTTTACTTGTGTCATTCAATTCTTTACACAAAACGATTTCGACTCATAACTTCAAAATCATTAATAAAAGGAAAGGCGATAAAAGATCAAAATTAATTAATAACATTTAACTATACTTATTATTTGAAAAAAACTGTATCAACATTAATTATCATCCACTACAAGTTGAAAACATTTGGTATTTAAACTTGAGTGGCCCAAAAAAGCATTTTGTAAATGTATGAATATTTGAACCAAATTTATGAGGGAGTGTGTACTAATAGTTGAAAATCTATATTAAAATTTAATGTTCTTAATAAACTATAACCAATTTATACTATGATATATGTCGGAGAATAAGCGAGAAGGAAGGGTAGGGTTCTCCGCCGACATCGTCATTAATGGCATCCATAATTCCATTTCCATACTGTGGTCTTTGGTGGGTCATATTGGTGCAATCATACACTTTATTAATTAACTCAGATTATAATGTCCAATCGTTTAATGTTCCCGATAACAATTTACACAAAAACATTAACAATAATAGCGAGGAACGCGACAGTTATATAAAGGTGGGAGACTTGAGTGGTTGTAAGTTCATGATAATCTCTTATATGCCGAAACAAGTTGAAAATTCCATATCATTAAAAAATTATATTATCAATGTACTCATTAATAGTAGCCTATGCTACTGCATATGCTACTTTTTCAGTACTAAACGGGAAGTTTTGTTGTTCTTGCTAATCTCCGAAATTAATGCACAGATTTTGATCTGGTAGTCAGTGACGATGCAGTCTAATATGGTAGCACGCTAACCTGTTCAGAGGAAATTTAATTCTTATTCCTGAACGAAAATAATTTTACTGTTAGAGAGGTAACTAGTCACAGCAGAATTCTACTCCAGACCTAAATAATATACACAGTTTTATAAAATTAAACCTGGGTTCACAGCTCCTTGTTAGACTGTGGATAGTTGGGTGGCAGCACAGATGGCTCTGGAGATAAAATGATGGAAGTTATTAAGTGGTATAGTGGCAACACTAAAATACCAGGGACATTGTGCACTATTACGAAATGTTATGCAATGCGAGGTAACATAAACGAACGGACAATTTTGTTAAGATAGTCCTGCGAGCTGTGTCTCGTGAAGTAGTTGTTTTAGGAGAAATAATGCAAAATTGTATAAATTCAAACAGGTTAGTAATTATCCGCATAGTACAAGTTGTGTATATTTAAATAGTAGAGATAATAAAAGATGTTAGTGAATGTGACTTGGTGTGTTCTCCTAATATACTAAAGTGAGCATTTGCATTATTATACCAGCAAAGCCATCGAACCTGGATTCAACTATCAAGTATGAAATTAAATGAAAATGTATTTTTCATTAACATAATAACACTATAGCTACGTTTGTAATTGGGGAAAACTGACAATTTGTTATGAAATGTCAAAATTAATAATGTTATGAAAAGAATAGTCAGGAAGCCGAAATGTCATTGTACACTTTCACATTATAATGCCTTGAACACAAAGTCAACATATTTTATTAAAACATACCAACTACGAACGACCGCGATGTTAAGATAAACAATTTTTATCGTTTTTCTATAAACTTTACCGCCACATTAAAAATCCTATAAAATTCAAATTAAAGCTCATTAGAAACAACACTGACATTGATTATTTTCCAAAAATTGTGGAACTTATCGTACAAACTGTTATGATACAAAAAAGGATAACATTCACTTTATTTATTATTAAGGCAAATTCTATTTCTATCAGTACCAATATTATAACATATGACCATTACTTTCGCAATGTTCCTATATAAACTTTCTTTGATTTGTAGAAATAATTTACAGTTATTATCTTGTTAGGAAGTTAGTATGTTTACTAATTTGCAATTCAAGTCTTTGATCATCTATATCTTCACTCGATCTTGGAGAGCTGTTTTTTATTCAATGGATCAGTAGAGTGGGCCTCGATAAGGGAGGAGCCACCGTGACTCTTCCTTTCATAGTGAGGACACTAGAAGGTGAAGCGTATATTCCTCCTCAGTGCCCGGATAAGTACAACTGAGGGTTTACGGAGACAGGAGGAGGTATACAAGCATATCCGGCCTAGCACTCCGCGTGCTTTGGCGGTATGGCAAATTACACCTTTACCTGAAAATGCTCTTGGTTATAATATTATACAGAAATTAAAAATAGTCGATTTCGTGAAAAACTAGACATAAGACAAAGTGATTGAATTGTTAGCTCTGAGTGTTAGATAAGAGTGATTTCTTTTTCAACATCAATGAGCGCCTCAATAGCTTTAAAAAGCCGATTATTACTCGTCGACTCTTCAACGTAGTAAATCTTAATCTCCCACGTGCGCTGCAATTTCTCGGAATGAACTTATAAAGTCCTATAGCAACAAAGCACGGTTAATCTGTTTGAACAAATAGTACATAGTTTAATCTTAAGAAACGTAGTTTTAAAAAAATGGAATGGAATTTCAAAATTATTTTTAAAAGATGAGTTTTTGAGCAAAGATCTGGCGGGTGAGAGGCTGTAAGAGTAGCACGCTGCAACAGAACTCCTCATATATGTAAAAATAAATCTACACTAGCAGAAAAAAATATAGGATCAAAAATAATATCTATACTTTAGCGATTTTTCGACTGGCTGTATCTTCTATAAAAGTCGTTGTATTGGAGTAAGTAAAATAAATATAAATTTTAACAAAAAAAGAACCGCCTTTAATTTTTTTTACGACTATATTACACTAATGTAACTTTATAGTAAAAAAGGATACATGATTTATTGTGGGCTCTTCGTAGGACATGGTACGAAGTTATCCCCGTAACTTTAGATTTTAATTCGTTATTTAATATCGTCATCGTCTTACATTGTTAACGATATGTGGAAAATTCTAAATTTAATATTTTAAATCTGCTTTAAGGGTCTACTAGAAGAAATATTTTTAGAATTTCGTAAAATTAATGTATTTTGTTGTTTACAGGCGTAACGGCCGGCGGCGGAGGCTGGGAACCCCTTGGGCAGCCGTACTTCGACAACAGCACGAAGCGCGAGGCCACCGCCGCCGTGGGACAACCAGCGTATCTTCACTGCAGAGTCAGAAATCTAGCTGATAGAGCGGTTAGTATATTCTCCGTCTTTTCCCTTGCCCAATCCCTTGGAGTCAGCCCTCTTCGTTTTTAGACGCCAAGAGGTCACGTTTAGTGTTGTCTATAAAAATAACTTGTTTGACCAATTTAAAAGAAAATATGTATGAATGTCAAGAATGAATGAATTACTCCTCAAATGTTCACTCTACGCTGATGATGAAGTAATACTTGCATCATCTGCTACTGAGGTACAGGAGATGGTAAATATTAAAAATGAAAAAAAGATGATGTAGTGACTAAAATTGAGAATGGTGTGCTAAGATATGGTTTGGAAACGTAGAGAGAATGAATGAAAGGAGTCTGTCAATAAAGATTCATGAATCATGATTAAATGGAAAAGTTGAAAGGGGAAGGCCAAGGTGAGCGTTACTAGACCAAATCCAGGACATTTCAAATAAGTCGAAGTTAAGAGGACTCTAAACTGACGAACTTGTGTGAAAGGTTTCATGAGAATGAAAGAGGCGAAGGAGATATTCAAAGATCGTGGCAAGTATAAGGACGTAGTCTCTACCTACCATTTATGGGATTGAGGCGTGTTGCTATGTATGTATAAATTAGCCCGGTTCAAATCTTTGGATACGGTAGAAAGAGCGATTAGTATATTGAAATAGTAAAATTGAATTATATTTTATCAATATTATTTATTGCAAATAGTCATGTGGCCAAAGTAGTAGACTAACACAAAGTATTATTAAAATCGTATTATTATTAAATGACAGCCACGAGTTTATGGAATTCGACCTCCATCAGTATAAAAGGTAATCACGTTCACTATACATTTTGAAAAACTCACTAGAAATCATTAATATATTTTTTTTATATACTTTACTTTAAATATTTTTTTATGTATGTATGTTGATCACAAACTGAAACGTGGGCTACAAATGCTATTTCTACACCCTAAATTCATTGATGATATTATAATCATTGTAATTCTCCGTTAAAGTTATATTTATCCAAAATATATTCTTTATAAGCGGTTAGTTCGTCAGCTTAGAATTCATCGATGACTGAGATATCAATTTATATATTTACAAACATAATCATATGATATTTTTCAATAACATAATTGAAGTTGCTAACATCAGTTAGTCTTCGTTCTTACTTTATAAATTTTCATCAACGTATATTACGCCGTTCTTGCGTTGCAAATGGATGAACAAAATCTGAATCTCCAAATAATAAAATACGTACGAGTATATAGTCTATGACTCGGGGAATCACGTAATAATGTATACACATTTTGTTAATATGGGATTAGCTTTTCAATTATAACAAACCAGACACAAAGACAGCCAAAAATTTTAAAAATATAGATAAAATATTATTTATAGTGTAAATATTTTAAAAAGGCAATAATAATTCAATCCGTATAGTTTAAAACAGATGTTTAGAAAGTGAACTATAACTTTTCACGACCTTAATAATGTTCGTACATACTTCATCTCTGTGAAGTTGCGGAAAATTTTTAGTTCTTGGCGTAGTTTATCTAAAGAAAAATTAAATGCTATTCTTTGAGACGCGCATCGCTTGTTTTTTATATCTGGTTCAATATTTTTTTGGGAAAGATGAAATAGAAATTACATGACACGTAAAACAAGTATGAGCACATTTAGTTTTCTACATATACTTATAATTGTAGATACAATCCAATTTTTAACTACTTTTTATCATGCAAATTTAAATATTATTTTTGTTTTTAACCGATTTTATTTCATCAGAATGCTTTATAATAATAGCAAAATCTGATAAAATAAAATCGATTTTCTGTATAAGTTTAAAGAGGTATTATTTCTCGAGTTTAGTTTGTTTATTTATTATGAAGCCAACGTTATATACAATGTTTATACTTATGCTAAATCGTATTACAAATATACTAACATTAAACATTGTATAACATACTAATAGGCTAACTTGGCATGTAATACAAATATGTTACGTCTACAACCAAACTTAAATTCTAATAAATCTAAAAATTTACATATAATGATTTAAAAAAAATTGATAAAATGTTTGTTTGTGCGTTAGTTCCCAGAAATCTCGAAAAAGGTTGGACCGATTTTGCCAGATATTCAAAACGTATAAGTCGTATCACATTGCGCCACGTGTAACCACGTGCGCAGGTGGGGTAGATTTGGCAATATATAATTTTAGTTTTTGAATTGTCTATTTGCATGGATCGTGATCACAACGAATGTACCCGTGTTCCGTGGTGACTGCAATCCATGCAACTGGATCGAAATCGACATAATATATAATAGCCATCGAGGTATGTACCCGCTAATACAGTTTAATAGTTTAATGTAGAGAGAATGAGTGAAAGGAGACGGACAAAAAGGATTTATGAGTCAAGAGTGAATGCGGAAGTTGGAAGGGGAAGACCAAGGCGAACGTTCATGGACCAAATCCAGGACATTTTAAATAAGGGCCAGGTCAAAAGTACTCTAAACCGACGAACTTGTATGAAAGGTTTTATGAGAATGAAAGAAGCGAAAGAGATGTGCAAGGATCGTGGCAAGTGGATGGACATGGTCTCTGCCTACCCCGATGGGAATGAGGCGTGATGCTATGTATGTATGTAATACAAAAAAATAAGTTTAAAACAATTGTATAATTTTATGTCATACATAAATATATGCATTTTTGTCGTAACTACAAGAAATAAGAATATGTTATTAAATAGAAAATCAATTTTAAACACAAGAAAATTCATTACTTATACAATATGTTACATTAACAAAAATGTAAAGAAAAGGTAAACAGCAGCCCATTAATGTCCCACTACTGGGCACAGGCCTTCTCACTAATAGGAGAGAGGGTTTTTAGAGCATAGACCTACCACGCTGCTCCATTACGGGTTGGAAGGGATAGTATCCAAGTCCAATCTCCTTCACTCTCATAGATGTGATCTGTGACAATCTCCTTCATCTCCGATGTGACGAGAATGACACGACCCGAAAAAGATCAGGCGCAGGACCGACGGGTTAACGTGCTCACCGAGGCATGGGGCTGGATCACACCGCCAACTTCCCAACTTCGGGCAAATATTAAGTAAATCTTTAATAGAAAACTCAATATCCATATTTGAATTGGTCCGACCCGGGACTCGAACTCAGGACCTCATGATTGTGGCCGAATTAACCAGTTTGACAATTATGTACCTAACTTTAATCGCAATTTCGTAAAAAAATTGTTTATAACAAGCACATTTAAATGGATATCGCGTTTCAAAAACGTGTTTCCAATAGAAACACGCAACGGTTTTTATTGAAAAGAATCATTGCTAAATTGCTAAGTGATTTCGTGCAAATAAAACACATCGTAAACTCAAAACTTTCTTGCTTCAATTATAATTTAAAGACATCACTAATATTTGTAGTTAACCACACGTAGTCACGATTTTGAATAATTCGTTTAAAGTCTTGAATTCATGAAATTTTTATGTTTACTCTATTGCTTTATACCATATCGCTGCTTTGCATATATATATATATATATATATGTATATATATCTAATAATGGCACACCAGAATAGCTTATATTTTATCATATTAAATACTCATATTGAAATCGGCAAAAACTATTCCATTGCACCATAAAATGTTGCTTGATTGAAAATGAAATAAGTTTTATTATTAAGTGTCACTATAATAATAATAATTTATTGAATACCACAACAGAAAGGTACAAAAATTTTACTTAATTAATTCTAGTATATACAGTGTGTCCCAAGTTATGTGATCCTCTGTAGCCGAACTAGTTAAAACTGTATTTCGGCTTACAGCGACAATGTCTAAAATTCTTGATTAAAAATGTTTATAACCGAAAATATGTATTAATAAGAAAAGTAATAAAAATAAATGTATAAAATATTTAATCGTTAAATTAATCGTATCTATGTTGAGCAGTTTGAATGACGGCCTCTCTTTGTGTTGTATGTAATGTGCAAGTGTGTATAAGAGAGGTTGTGTGTGTGTGTGTGTGTGTGTGTGTGTGTGTGTGTGTAATATATGTTTTTATATATAATATGTATATTATAGAAATAATGAAGTAAGAGGCATTGTTACCCATGGTCAGTTTGTTAATTTAGTACTTTTGTCAAATTTTCAGTTTCGTCATAAGTCAGGTTCAGAAGATAATTGAAAACTGTTTTTTTACATTTATATTTACAAAGCGAATAGATAGTTAAAATTTTGTTTATTTTGTTATAAATATAGTAAGCGTGGAAATTGTAAAACCTTTTGGTAAATATTGTGTTTAAGTTAAACGGAGGTTTGCATTCTGTATAACTATGACGTCTTCCAAGTAAGTTTTGATCGGAAGCTAGGACATTATGCTGCTTCAAGACAACAACAAAACAAAAGTATATAGAGTTGTCTCACCGACAGTAAGTAAGTAGCAGCCCATTGACCTCCCACTGCTGGGCACAGGCCTCCTCACTCATATGAGAGAGGGTTTTTAGAACAAAGACCCACCACGCTGCTCCACTGCGGATTGGCAGTCATAGTACACAAGTGCACTCTCTATTCCTTCACTCTCATAGTCCGATGTGACGGTAATCCGACATAACCGGAGAGAGATCAGGCGAAGGACCGACCGCTTAACGTGCTCTCCGAGNTCACCGTCAGTACACCACATGTAAAGATAATGCGTCGCATATAATATAGGCCTATGGGAGATCCTTACCTTTAGGATTGTCCGTTGTGCAATTTCGATAGGTTTCACGGTAGTTTTTAGAGCACCTCCCCATACAGTGATGCAATATGTAATAAGTGACTGTCAGAATGCAAAGTACATTGTTTTATTACTTTTGGTTCCGCAATATGCAGAAGGTGCTTGAAAACATAAGTTAATTTGCGTAATTTACTTGTAAGTATCTGTATATGTTGTTTGAAATTTAAGTTGCAGTCTAAGGTGACGCCCAGATATTTACTTCTGTGTACACGTAGAATTTCGTGATAACTGGAAAGTTTGGTGTTACTTGTACATTCGCATGTAATTAATTTGATTTTTTTTGTTTAAACTTACTTTTTGATGAATGGAATAAGCATTGTAATTTGTCTTGTCAGTATTGATGGTGAGAATGTTATCTTGAAGCCATGTATTTAACTTAAAACTATCTTGGGCAAATTTGAAAACTTCGCCCCATGTATCAGCTGCAAAGGAAAGGACCGTATCATCTGCGTAAGAGATTATTTATGCGCCATGAATATTTATATTAGTGAGATCGTTAATATATATGAGGATAAGCGTTGGTCCTAGTATGCTTCCTTGGGGAATTCCGAATTCATTTAAGCCATCTTCTCTGTTAAAATTACCAATTCGTACTCTTTGGTATCTTTAATTATGCTTCTAATGCAGTGCCATATTACTTCGTAATAGTATACAACACGTAAGCATAGAGAGCATAAAAAATTCGAATAGTTCATCCCCTACTACAATAACACATAAGCAATAAAACTTCCCACAAAGTTTTTCCTTTGCAAAACTAGAGTTTTAATATCCCGTTTCATAAATTGGGGTCACTAATAAAATGAGGTTGTTGTTTGCACAAAGAGCTCCCATTTTTGTAAGCAAAATGGGTTTTAATCCGCCACATGCTCAACACCGGATTGTATTCAAAGCATTCTCATAATTTAGTATTTTTTAAAGTTACATTGGGTTATATATGTATACGTTCACCTTATTACGTTATGTAACGATATCTTTTTTCTATCTTCTATATCCTACGATTATTTTACACCGTCATAACTTGATACAAAATTACAATTTTTAATAATTTATTCATCAGCTCAAATTCAAACACAGACTTTTTTATATCTTGCAATGAATAACATCAGGGTATTGTTACAGTTTGGAGTAGATATTAAATTTATGTTTTAATGATTCTTGTCAAATTAATTTTACCTGTTCTCTCCCTATTTATTAAGAAATAAATAAACAATTCTCATCGAAAGAGATCAGTAGTGTTCCATTACAGTGAATAATGTCGACGAAATGATGTACTGGTTACTTCCATGATAAACTTATATGTAACCCATAACTGTCTGTTAAGCAGTGTTTAATATGTAATCAGTTTAAATACTGTTAAGTTTGTGACCAAAATAGTCTCAATATCAACTGTATATTGAAGTCTTATATTCTAGGACCTTTTTATTCTCGGAGAACCTACGACGCATAATACAGAGAACCAATTATAAAAGAAAGGTGATGGTGTCTCTAAGTTTATTTTGAGAAAATATACCGGTTCAAGTTCAAGATAATTATACGTGTTTTTGCAAACTTTTAATGGATTATATATCCCGTAACCCTAGAACCGTGATGATTCAAAGGGCAGACGAATTTTAGGCTGGTCTAATAAGTTCTTTTTGTAAAACATGTATACGTAATATTTTCGTTTAAAATTCATCATTTTGCTTTTCTGTGAAGAAAATCATCTGGACAAATTCCGGTATTTCTGTAGTCTGCCAACCCTCAGAAGTGTGGCTGGCCTGTGCACCACCTCTCTCGAGGACTATATCTCCCTTATCTAGGCCTAAGATGGGTATTATTTTTTCATGTAAAAGTGTGACCAATTTCTCATAATCTGGCATCTCGCGAACTGTCCTTGCAGCTAGCATTTAAAAAGTACACCGAGAACAAAAATTTTTTTATTGACTGTGTTAAGACCGTACTGATGTAATAATCACAACACAATTGTTTTAAATAATCACACATATTCCGTCCTTGCACGTATAAGCAAAATACAACAGAAATAAATTAATATGCAGCGGGTATTTCATTAGCAGTATCTCCATTGAAATACTTTAGGGATTCGCTGGAAGTACGCTTATGTTTTTCACGTATTTCGGCTTTAGTGCTAAACGAGGCCAAAATATATTCAGTAGAATGGATAATCTCTTACATGGTATCCGGTGTGAGCGGCGAGTGAATGGTAGCCAAATTGTCTATTGAAGGGCTTTAGCGGGCTGACTCATTCGGGTTGCAAATTGCTTCGATTCACTGAAAACTGTATATATTTTTACAGGCACTTGTTAAAAATAATTGTAGGCTTATAACAAGCCTGAGTCGCTAGAGAAAGCATTTTCATTTGGTTTTAATTTTGACTGTACTTATAATTATGGAATGTTCGGAATTACCTATTCATGTAATTTATTATTAATTTTATATTCATTAAATGTCGAAATAAAATGTAGCCTAAATTATTCCCTCTGATATGAAAAAAGAGCTGTATTTTGATAACGCAAACATACATATAATTATATTATACGTCAAATTAAACAACTTCCACGAATACAAAAATTTTGAACTTCAATTCAGTGGAAAGTAAGAATTAAAATTTCATACATATAAAAGTAACGGCATAAAATAAACAACGACATCCATAAAATAATTATCAACAGAGAAACGGAAAATAATTGTTTTCACAACCTACTTACATTTTTAAATAGTCTAATGAACACGAAACTGGTAATTATATTTTATACTGAATATAAATGTTAATTTCATTATTTTTTGAAGCATGAACTTTGTGTTAATCTTTCTTAACTTATAATATACAAAGCGACTAATGTAGCATTAACTAGGGTGTTTGCAACTTCCCCTGCGTAGCAATAGTATCATTAAGATATCTAATTATATGCCTTAGTAAATAAAAAATATTTATTGGAAGTTATAAATTTTAAATTCGCAGGTAAAGTCACAAACAAAAAAGCACAAACTTGACGAATAACTTCTTCTCTATAGAGGGCATATCAACTCATCTCAGTTTTCAACTCTCTCAATATATCTAAAACTAATCAATAGCGGTTCACCGATTTAGGTATAAACATACTTTTCCATTTATAAACTCTTAATTAGATACGTTAATACTTACTAAGGGAGCTAAGAAATCCTAGACGAGACCTTAAAGTTTTCCTTGATGGTTAAAATTTTTCATTGTGCTTTTAGATAAAGTGATACATATTGAAGCAAATCAGTATACTCTTTAATCGTTTCTGAGAAGTATATTCATCCAATCTCCGTTGGAGCGAAGAAGCGGGTCTAAGCTCCTAAATCACTCTCATTTGTGTGAGTAATCCTATGCCCAGCAATGAGACAGCGAGATAATCATACGATGGCAATTATCCTTCTAAATCAATCAAAAGAAAATCAAAATTTCTTTATTCAAGTAATTAAAAATAAATTCTATTCTAAGAATATCCCACAGCAATCTCGGTCGGGTTTCCTTATTTGATAATCGCCAGTGTAAAAAAGTCTTTACGAAATAAACTGCGAAAGGGGATGCAATAAAACATCGTCACAATTGCGTCTTTTTCACAGTTAGAGTTTAATGCCACTTGATCCAGGCTTGACCCATAAAAAGTTTAACACGGGGTGAAAGAATAGTTTCTGAATATGCAGTTATACTTCAATTCCGTCGCCACGAAGCTTTTAAACGCGCTTCGAAGAAAGTTTTAAAACCGCGAGGCGAAATATACCGCATACCAATTCAAATTATGTACCCAGTAGTTTTATATTGAACATCACTTTAAAAGATAAACCTCTTTTTTATATATTTTTATGGGTCTTATTTTAGTTACTACCAACATATCTACATCTCCAATCAAGTTTTCCGTCATTTCTATTCCGTGAATAGATCTAACCAAATAAATCACTTATGAACCTCTCAAATAAAAAAAAAGTGTATAATAAATTTTAGTGGAATTACTACACAAACTAATTCTAATGTACGTCTGATGATGGAAATAAAGAACAACTTAAAATCTAAAGTTACGAGGGTTCCTTGGCGCCCTGTCCTGAGAATAGCCCACAAAAAATTGTGCTTTTTTATGAAAAAAAAAACATTGTAACGGATTCGTCCGTACATAAATAATTATATTTATGGATTTTCACACATTCATACATATATAAAAAGAGTATAAAAATATATTATTTATTAATCATAAAATAAAATTAATATATTAAGTTGATTAAATAATCAAATAATTACAAAATATTATTAAAGTCGGATTCACGTATAGACGGGGCGCGTTCGTGTATTGAACCGCNGACCCATAAAAAGTTTAACACGGGGTGAAAGAATAGTTTCTGAATATGCAGTTATACTTCAATTCCGTCGCCACGAAGCTTTTAAACGCGCTTCGAAGAAAGTTTTAAAACCGCGAGGCGAAATATACCGCATACCAATTCAAATTATGTACCCAGTAGTTTTATATTGAACATCACTTTAAAAGATAAACCTCTTTTTTATATATTTTTATCGGTCTTATTTTAGTTACTACCAACATCTACATTTCCCATCAAGTTTTCCGTCATATCTATCATCCGAGAATAGATCTATACAAATAAATCACTTATGAACCTATTGAATAGACAAAAGTGTATAAAAAATTTTAGTGGAATTACTACACAAACTTAAACACAAACTAATTCTCATGTACGTCTGATGATGGAAATAAAGAACAACTTAAAATCTAAAGTTACGAGGGTTCATTGACGCCCTGTCCTGAGAATAGCCTTCAAAAAATTGTGCTTTTTTATGAAAAAAAAAAAACATCTTAAGGTAATTTACATGTCCTTAGAACAATTCTGGGATTAAATGGGCCTCATTTTGCGAGACTGTAGTCTCTTCATACGTCTTCCATCTCTATGAATCTTGAACCGGATTTGTCCAGGTCAGAGGAATACGCAATTATTTTCTGCAGTGTATCACTGACGGATTTTGAGGGTTCTGCTGGGTTTAAGTTGCGGGGCCTCTCTCGCCACGTCCGACTTTCTTAACCGCATAGGTCGCAGTTTATGAGCATTTTCTAACGAAAAAAACATGTGCCAGTTTGAAGTGGTAGCTAATGGTAGGACAAACTTAGGAAAAGGCATTTTCTGATTTGTCTGAGTCTGGACGGTGGGAGGCTTGAGCCATGGCATATTACCATCCTACCACCAAAGACGTAGCGCCAAAAGACATTTGTGTTCTAGTACGATGCTGTGTAGAAATCATAAGACGTAAATTGCATTTTGACAGATTAGATCTTAGACAGTCCATCCATCCATAAAACCACATTCTATGAGCATTCCTTTGCTGTGCAGGCGGTAAAATTGTGGAATGCACTACCAGGCAAAATCCAAGAAGCAAAATCATTGCTGGCATTTAAAAAGAAGCTAAATGAACATTTTCTTTTAAAGACTACAGTTTAGACGATTTATGTATTATTTTATGTATAATTTAGATATATTTTAAATATATGTAAGTCTATTATTATATAAGCTATATATATTCTTATATTTTCATGTTATATGAGTATTAATATGTATATTTATGCCATTGCCTATCACTTTCGATACTCATTGCCTTTTGGAAGAAATCGCTATTTAGCGATAAGACCGCCTTTTTTACATACATTTATAAGTAAGTTACTATGTTAAATTGTTATTTATTAATGTGCAATAAAGTATACAAACAAACAAACAAACAGGTGCGTTTCACTTACCATCAGGTGCGATTACAGTCAAGCACTAACCTGTCACAAATAACAAAAGGGACGAAACCTGTGCCTAGCAGTGAGGCGTGAATAAGCTGCTACTTACCCTTTACCTTTAATTATTTCAACATAAAATTGGGAGATATTCAAAGTATACATTATTTATATCACACACAAAACTTGGTTATGGAGTCGTGAAAATTTGATATCACGAATTATATGCATACGGTCCGCTGGGTGAAAACTTTTACTATATGCACAATTTTATTCGTCAGTGAATATAAAACACAATTTTTGTTGAGATAAAATAAAAATGTTATGTTGTTTTATATTTTTATTATTTTAATACTTACGAGTATACCCTGATGTTGTAGCTATTAAAATACTGCCATAACCTAACTTATTGAATTTATATAGAGGCAACGTGTAATTTCTACTATAAGTCCCACTCTGTACACACACACACACGCATATATACATATGTCGAAGTGCAATAGTCTGTGGAACGCTGGCGCCGTCTGTCTATCGGCGTGGGGCAGAATCAATAAGTGGCAGTCCGGCGCGTTTCTCAGTAGTTCTCGGGGGTTGGACGGTTCTCGGCCCACCAGTGCGGTGGACTTTTACTGAGCTGGTCGAAACTGTCGCGTTCCTAGCTATTATTATTAGTGGGTTTGTGTAAATTGATATCGGGAACATTAAGTGACTGAACATTATAAGCTGAGTTATTTAATAAAGTGTTTGATTGCACCAACATTACCCAACAACGCCCACAGTATGAAAACTATATTATGGATGCCATTAATTACGATGTCGGCCCTGTGATTTATGCTTCCTTCTCTCTTATTCTCCGATACATATATATATATATATCTCGTTTTTACAATTAGAAATTTCATTTGTCCACTCCGGTTAATTTATTTTTAAATTTTAGTGTATAACGCTTGTTAACACGGTGTGTTCAAATGGTTTTCATTATGTAATAATATACATGTTTGCGAATGACTTTAAAAGAGCATCTTTTGAAAGGTCACGTTAAAGGTTTGAAGGATTCTATAATTAGGAATTTCTTAATAGATAAAATAGGAATTGACTTAATTTTTTATATTGCTTGTTTTTTATAAGTTAATTCTTACTTTTAAGTATTCTTTGCAAATGTTATTAATAAGGCCAACCCGGGCGTCATAAATCATTATACTACGCCAACAGATTTTAGCGGTACTTACAAGTACTAGCAATAAATTTAGAAGGATAAATATATTTATCGCAATCAGATAAATGACAAATAAACAATATATAATAACAACTTCGAAAAAGAGATCAACCGCCGAATCCAACTTGGATGGGCAGTGTTCGGAAAACTACGGGACATTTTTTCATCCATAATTCCTCAGTGCCTGAAGACTAAGGTCTTCGAACAGTGCGTGTTGCCAGCGATTACATATGGTTCCGAGACATGGCCGCTGACTATGGGGCTCGTAAGAAGACTCAGAGTCACTCAGCGGGCAATGGAGAGGGCTATGCTCGGGGTTTCCCTACGTGATCAAATCAGAAATGAGGAGATCCGTAGGAGAACTAAAGTCACCGACGTAGCCTACCGAATTGCAAAGCTGAAGTGGCAATGGGCAGGGCACGTAGTTCGCAGAACCGATGGACGTTGGGGCCCGAAGATGCTAGAGTGGTGGCCTTGCACCGGAAAACGCAACGTCGGCAGACCCCCCACGAGGTGGACCGATGATATCAGGCGGGTCGCTGGCAGTCGCTGGATACAAGCGGCGCAAGATCAGGCCCTTTGGAATTCATTAAGAGAGACCTTTGTCCAGCAGTGGACGTCTATTGGTTGAGACGACGACGACGACAACGAAACAATATATGTTTATATATAAGAAGTTTATTGTCACGACTTCCTTTTATGGCATGCGTAAATTTATATTTTAACTACCTTGCTGGCGTAGTAGTCGTAGTAATCACCTTGCTAGCTAAGGGCCCAGGTTCGATTTCCAGTAGGGAATATATGAAATTATTTATACATAAAGTCATATTATTCCCTCAAGAAAATAATGTAAAAAATAAGTAGCATCCCGTTTAAGTCCCACTGCTGGGCACAGGGCTCCTCACTGATATGGGAGAAGACCCACCAGTCTGCTCCACTGCGAATTGCAGGCATAGTACACTAGTGCACGCTCTATTCCTTCACTCTCATAGTCCGATGTGACTGATAACCGACACGACCGGAGAGAGATCACGCTCAGGAACGACGGCTTAACGTGCTCTCCGAGGCACGAGGGTAAAAGACACCGCCAACTTCTGAATTTCCCACCGCCAACTTCCCAATATTAAAAATCTTGATAGTAACCTCTTGAAAGAAACTCGAACCTAGGACCTCATGTCTACCGAACATGCTAACCACTACACAAATGAGACAGTCATAAAGATGTATTCCGCTACAATGCTGTAAAGAAGTGTTAAATAAATAAATAACCTCTTACCAAATTTGCGCGTTTCTATCTTAGACCGTATCATCACTTAGCAACAGGCTAACCTGTCAGAAATTATATATATATATAGTTGCATCAGTTATTTTCTGTAGACGTTGAAACCATTACGACAAAGCCGTATAGACGTTGATTATATAAATATGTCTTTTAGTACTAATAAAATATTCCATTTACGTTTATATGAGCACACATTTTCCGGAGTCATAAATATATTTTACAAATAAAATAGGCCTGAGTGATCCTGTAATTGTCTGATGTCTGGTAAAATACATTTATTTGCTCTTTGGTTGATCAGCTTTTCGCCGCATGACTGATCTATATTGCCAATTCAGACACATTTCTTACATGTATTTGTTCTACTGCGAATCAATCATGCTTATTCGATGTAATCCTTTTACTCGTCTGAGTGAACGAAACAACCTTTAGGCGATGTTTTGGCACAAGATACGAGTTTACTGATCTCTGTAAAGGCTTTTTTGCCACTTAATGCAATTTAAGATAAAAATAATAAATCAACAAACGATAAAAAGCATTTTTAGCGTTTTCACTGTCGTACAAGTGTCCACGTTACTTCATAACGAAAACGTTTTTATCAAAAGACACTCAATTGTGTTTGCTTATTAATTCGGTTATTAATGCATTTATAGAAATAAATAATTTAATAACGCAAATGTCTTTTATAATTCTTACTGTTACATTTCTGAAATATACATACATACATACATAGCATTACGCCTAATTCCCATAGGGGTAGGCAAAGACAACATCCTTCCACTTGCCACGATCCTTGCATATCTCCTTCGCTTCTTTCATTCTCATTAAACCTTTCATACAAGTTCGTCGGTTTAGAGTACTCTTGACCTGGCCGTTATTTAAAATGTCCTGGATTTGGTCCAGGAACGTTCGCCTTGGTCTTCCCCTTCCAACTTTCGCATTCACTCTTGACTCATAAATCCTTTTTGTTAGTCTCCTTTCACTCATTCTGTCTACATGCCCAAACAATCTAAGCATACCTTTGTCAGTTTTAGTCCCTACATCTTCTTTTATACCACAACGTTTTCTTATCATAACTATTTCTTACTCTGTCACTCAGTTTTAATCCGCTCATACTTCTCAACGGTCTCATCTCACCGCATTTATTTTACTTTTGTGATTTCTTCTGCCATACCCAACTTTCACTACCATACATAAGTGTTGGCACCAACGCTCCTGCATGCACAGCCAATCTGGCCCTTTAAGACACCATCTGGCTATTCATAAAGGCGCACAGGGCACCATTTACCATATTCCCTGCATTCACTCTCCTTTCAATATCGCTTTCACATGTTCCATCATTTGTATATATATCTTCTTCAAATTTTCAAATATTAATAAAATAGGCGATAGATAGATAGATAGATGTAAATTTTATGGATCACCACAGAAATAGGACCAAAGAAAAATACAATAACTTGAAAATTAACTAAATTTAGTATGCAATTGGTCGGTCTTATCGCTACATATTAATCTCTTCCAGACAACCCTTGTGGTTAGGGAGACAGTAAAAGAAAAGAGAGAAGGTAGATGGTGATACTATAGAAATAGACATACATATATTATCTACATACATAAAGATATTTATAATAATACAAAAAATACAACCACTTACTCAAATATAGATGTTATATGTTTTTTTTTCTTATATGGCATTGCACTTAGTTTTGATACAATTTTGATAATTGTCAATTCAGTAGTTAAATTTAATGACTAAAAGTTTTTGGGAAAATATTTACGGCGCCATGAAAGAAAAATTTAATTAAAAAATTTAAAGCTATAGAAAATATCAGTGTAAAAGAACAAAATATTTTTCTATTCTTGAGTGAAACTGTATTTACGATAAATTAAGCTCATACTAATGATTTAGTAATTAGAACGACATTAATGACAACGATAATGATAGATAAAATAATCCTCTTGTTTATATTGAAATAATCATGTTTCAACAAATTTCCAATTAACTTCGCTATTTTAGCTGCTTCCTTGTCAAATTCGTTTCATCGGATTTTATCCAATTAAAACATTTAGAGCTCTCTTTATCGTTTCACGAGAAAGTTTCAATCCGAGGACTAATTCCATTGTACGCCATCCAAGTCCCATCTTAAGTGTTCCAGATTTTAAGGTGCTTTCAGTGTACGCGAGATTTTAAACAACTTTACAATTAAAGCTAATTGGTTCTTAGCCTGCAAGTATTGACAATTTTTGTTTCTGTATTTCACGGGAAATTATAGTAAATTGCACCAGATCTCCAAAATTATTTATGTATATGTCGGGGAATAACGAGAGAAGGAAGAAGCATAAAGCATAGGAGCGTAGGGTTCTCCGTCGACATCGTCATTAATGGCATCCATAATTTAATTTCCATACTGTGGGAGTTGGTAGGTAATGTTGGTGCAATCAAACACTTTATTAATTAACTGAGATTATAATGTTTAATCATTTAATGTTCCCGATATCAATTTACACAAACTCATTAATAATAATAGCTAGGAACGCGACAGTTTCAATAGTTGACCGCTCAGGTGGACCGTCACCCGAGAACTACGGAGAGACGCGCGCCGGATCGTTACTTATTGTCTCTGTCCCACGCCGATAGACAGATGGCGCCAGCGTTCCACAGTCTATAGCACTTCGACATATATAATATGTAGGAACATGAGGTAATATTTCGAATTATAGAGCTAAAACTCGGTTACTTTTTAACCACAAATTGAATTGGATGAAAAATTAGAAACATGATTACAATCACTTATAGCCACAGGCAATATTTATAAGTTAATACAACTGTTTTGTAAAACGTAAGAACACGATATACACAAAACTTCACATATAATCTTTGTAGGGAAAGGATATTTGTAAATTGTTTGCTTATATATTATGTCTTCAAAATATATTGTATAAAATTATACTATTAATGTTTATAAACAAGAAGTTAGAATGTAAGTGTCCATGGATTTCAAATTCCAATTCAAAATTCTTTGTGGCATTAAATGTCTAATGTAGCTTGCAATGTAATAAAACAAAAATTAAAACTATACATATTAAAATAAATTGAAAACTTTAATTGCATATGAATTTGTACATACAAATTAATGTTACAAATAAAATTGTTAAAAAAATGTGGTAAATATATTAAATTTGTATACAAGGTGTTAGGAGATCGAAAGAGTTCCGAAAACGTAGAAAAATGACAGTATTAATGACAACTTTCATGATGGGACGGAAAAACAATCGATCCTGATTAAAAATAAATCATATTTAAAAACGTTTTATTAGCATTATTTACGCCCCATCATATGTTTTGCTTAATTTAATAGTTTCTTTTACACGGACACCGGTGCTGGCGGCGTGCATTTCCTGATCCCAGCGTCTACTGATTATATATATATGGTGGGTATAGACCCACCACGCTAGCGAGGGTTTTTAACCCTCGCTCCTCGGAGTGAGGTGGCCTGTGCCCAGCAGTGGGACGATAATGGGCTGCTATTTACTTACTTAGTATACTATATATATAAGAGATATCCAGGTATCTATTGACTCATCACGATATCTCTGGAACCATAAGGCATAGAGAATTGAATTTTGGCAGGAATATTCCTTGTGCCAAGTAAAGGTCAGCTAAGAACGAATTTAACGGAATTTCGCCCACAAGGGGTGTTGCGGGGGAGTTAATTATTTTAAACGTTAAAAAATATTCAAACACATTTACAAATTATATCTTCTACGGTATGTAAAACTTGATCAGAATCTTTTTTGACATAACTGAAACTATCAAAAGTAAATTTTAGGAAACTCTAAACGCAGACGAAGTAGCGGGCTCAGCTAATATATATATATATATTGATGTTATGGCATTTTTGTACGTTCTCAGGTAACTTATTGTAAATTTTATAGCCATAACGCAGATGCTTTTATTAATAAATGTGGTTTTATGAACTAAAATTTGTAAGTTATGCCTACAAACAAATGGGCGTGTGCAAACAAACAGGAATTGTAGTTTAGTCATACGTAAAATTTCACCGTATTTTCTATTGTCTTCTTGTTCTAGGTATCTTGGATACGCAAAAGGGACTTGCACATACTAACTGTAGGTGTGCATACATATAGCAGCGACGCGCGGTTTGCGGCTCTCCATGCAGACGGGTCAGATGAATGGACCTTACGGGTCGCACCCGCCCAACCACGAGACTCAGGGGTCTACGAATGCCAAGTGTCAACAGAACCGAAGATTAGTTTGTCCTTTCGACTCACCGTTGTCGGTGAGTATATTAAAAATCCTTGTCCTTTTTCAATTCCTACTAAATAAATAACCTCTATTATCGTCTATTATCTCATTCTCTCACATTCTCTTTTTTCGGTTATAAATTTGCCTCCGCATAATTTTAAGCAATATGTCAATAACATGCTTTTACAGAAGGCATATTATATTGTTGAGGATTATTTACAGATAAAAAGTTTGGAGTTGATTCTAGTTGCCCACAGAAGCAAAATATTACACATTGTAATATGCACAATTATATTTAAAAGAATAACTGCTGAGTTTGTTGCAGTTTCATCTTAAAGGATTCAACTTTTGGAACCGGTGGTAAATTTGTTACCAACGGATAATTACTGATGATTGAAAAGTGCCTTTTGAGCCTGCTTGAATAAAAAATATTTTGATTTTGTATACATTACGTTTGTGCGTTTCATTGCGTGAGTGAGTAAACTAAACAACATAACCCTTGTAACGTTCAACAGTTATTTGCACACAAAGACAAAAGGCAAAGAAAGCTACATACGAATATAATCTAATCATACTAGAATAAAGAACATTTATCCGAACAAAGTATATTATCCGAGTGCCTCTCTGGCGCAATGGTGCAAATACTTCTTATCTAGTCTCACGTAAATTCGATTACCAACAAGGCAAATTAAAGAATCCAATGTTAAAGGAAAAACTACTATATTAACGTTTGAAAAACTCAAATTAACGACTCCCCTTTCCATAAACATTTATGAAATATTTATATTACACAAAATCCAACTCTATTTGAGAAAAGTGGTCATGATAAGCAAAATCCTACCAGAATAAAAGCATCATCTATTAAAACCAGCCTTATGAATAATAGTATTGTAGTGATGGCAGTAAAAATAAATAATAAATGACAGCTTTACTTTAACAGCGTTACAGAATTGTCAACGTTAAAAAGAAAATTGCAAAGCTTTTATTAACAAAATGTTATAATATTATAGACGGATTTGTAAATGATGACCTAAGCTTTAATAATTTTTGTAATAATTATTCCCATCACTAAATATTTGCACGCCATTAAATAATTAATACAGTGAATCTAATTAATATGTAAACACCAATGAAAGCAGTAATTAATTTAAATTTGAAAATTTGAACAAGTCGTGAGCGTGCTTTTTTGATGCTGACTGGTTAGGGTTTGTAATGATGATTTTACCTTATGATAAGTGACGATACAGCATAAGACGAAAGCGCGCTAACTTGGTAAAAGGTAATTATATAGTTTCTACACGACACGGTCCTGAAACGCAATTATTACGTCTTTGCTGGGTGGTAACTAACCACGGCCAAAGTTAGTCACGACAAAATAAGAAAATACAATGTCCGTAATTTCCCTGCGGGGTATCGAACCCGGAACTTCTGCGAGCGAAGTAAATTTTTGTATTCTTGCGCCAACGAAGCCGTCCATTTCACGATATACTTGATAAACTAACTAACCTTAATGCATTGATGTCCGGAATACTTATTAATGATTATTTTAATGAACTTTAATTCAGTTCCAAAATAATGCATAACTTACTGAAACAAGTACATTATATATTTTCCTTCATTCCATATGTTTTAATTGAAAACATTAATTGAAGTCAAAAAGGATATTCGACTCCCCCTTACATGTGGAGTGATTTCTGCGAAACTCTTTGATGAAAATTTCGGGTAAAATGTATTCATTTAAATTTTAAAGTAAGTCTACTGTGAAGTGTTGATTTTATTCGTGTAACTTTGTTTAAGTAATTAATACTGTTATATATTTTGGAAAATTTTGTATGGTTTGTGTGTAAAACGAATGATACGTAATGTAATTAGGAATTGTTCACTTATTACATTCAAACTCAAAAGACCGCTTATTGCATTTAGTAAACCCTATATTTATAATGTATATGGAATTAAGTGGTCCCTAAATAATTAATAATAATAAAAATTCCTTAAATAATAAAATTTGATTATCTTTATTTTTTGTAATTAGTTCTGATGAGGTTATTATATTTATAACAACATATTTCATCAGTTCATATCACTGAAGCGCCCCAAGATATATAAGTATAGTAACAGCCTATAAACGTCCCACCGCTGGGAACAGGCCAGCTGACTCATACAAGAGACGGTTTTGACAGCATAGACCTACAGCAATACTCCACTGCATGTTGATCAGCTAACATACCCCAGAATTACTCCTGTGCTCCATAGGTTTTCTTACGATGTTATTCTACACCGAAAAACACAATGATAATTAGAAAATAGTAATCAAGTATCTGTCTGTCTGTTTTATTTTAATAATTTAAATAAGAAACTTAGTGAATATATTGTGAAAGTGAATCACCACTAGACCATACAAACACACACACACACAGATAGTATATATATACATACATATATACATACACACACACACATATATATTTATATATGTCGGTGTGCAAGAGTCTGTGGAACGCTGGCGCCATCTTTGTATCGGCGTGGGGGCAGAGTCAATAAGTGGCGGTCCGGCCCGTTTCTCAGCAGTTCTCGAGCGGCTGTCGGCCGGAGTGATCGACTATTGAAACTATCGCGTTCCTAGCTATTAGTGTTAATGAGTTTGTGTAAATTGATATCGGGAACATTTAGTGATTGAACATTATAAACCGAGTTAATTAATGAAGTGTTTGATTGCACCAACAATACCCATGAACGCCCACAGAATAAGAAATTGAATAATGGATCCAATTAATAACGATGTCGGCGGAGAACTCTACGCCCCTGTGCTTTATGCTTCTCCGTTCTCTCTCTTATTCTCCGACATCAGAAGTGGGATGACTGTTGGTGCGAAATGAGAAAAAGGGTCGAACATAGTCCCTGACAAGAAAAGTACCGGCGAGAAATCTGCAACCAAACTTCACGAAAATATCTTGTTCCACACGGCCAATCCTGACCACACGATAAACAGAAATCACTATACTAATAGTTAAGGCCACCTCGCCTTTCAATGGCCACCTCGCCTTTCAATAGCCCCCTCGCCTTTCAAAAGCCACCTCGCCTTTCAATGGCCACCTCGCCTTACAATGGCCACCTCGCCTTACAATGGCCACTCTTGTTTAATAAACTTGGTTGTGAAATTTTCTTTAACTAACGAACATTCAGCGTCAAAATCGCAAGTAAAAACAAATTGGTTCACCCATATGCACAACTCGCCACTTTTCGGCCACCAACGACGATGTTCGTGCGCCATCGAGGTCGCCTAAGCGACCAGCGCCACCATCGCGGTCTTTCGGCGCCCGACGCCGCACTCGGCGTCGCTCTGCTGCCGCCGCCGCTCGGTCCCCATCGCGGCCGCTCGCCGTCGCACGTAGCCCCGGACACCAACGTAACATGTCACAGAAATTTTACAAAAGTTAGTTTAGCACCTCTAAACTCTAGTACATTGAACGGCAAACTCAAAACGTTGAGGCCTCACTCAAAGCGCCCCACTGCCGGCCAGCACAAAACGGCCGCCACGCAGGGTATTTTCAGAAAACACAATTTAGCCGCCTCAAACCAAGATTTCTCGCCGGTATTTTT
Source organism: Elymnias hypermnestra (assembly GCA_015832385.1). Classification (NCBI taxonomy): domain Eukaryota; kingdom Metazoa; phylum Arthropoda; class Insecta; order Lepidoptera; family Nymphalidae; genus Elymnias; species Elymnias hypermnestra. The sequence continues at coordinate 4,191,705 of JACTOM010000824.1, forward strand.
CTTGTCAGGGACTACGTTCGACCCTTTTTCTCATTTCGCACCAACAGTCATCCCACTTCTGATGTCGGAGAATAAGAGAGAGAACGGAGAAGCATAAAGCACAGGGGCGTATGGTTCTCCGCCGACATCGTTATTAATTGGATCCATTATTTAATTTCTTATTCTGTGGGCGTTCATGGGTATTGTTGGTGCAATCAAACACTTTATTAATTAACTCGGTTTATAATGTTCAATCACTAAATGTTCCCGATATCAATTTACACAAACTCATTAACACTAATAGCTAGGAACGCGACAGTTTCAATAGTCGACCATTCCGGCCGACCGCCGCTCGAGAACTGCCGAGAGACGGGCCGGACTGCCACTTATTGACTCTGTCCCCACGCCGATACAAAGATATATATATATATATATATATATATATATATATGTGTGTTACATAAAAGGATTTAAGGTTTTTTCTTCATTGCTGATAGTTTAGTTTAATCTGGTAAGAGGCGGTATACTTCTTCTGGTTTCTACTCAACATTGTATTGGAACACAAATCTCTTTGTTTGGCGATACGTTTTTGCGGGTAGGGTGGTAACTAGCCACGGCGAAAACCTCCTACCAGAAGAAAATAGAATTTTCCAAATTCACCCTACCAGGGATCGAACCCGGGGCCTCTGCTAGAGCAAAGCGAGTACTCGCACCACTGCACCACCGAGGCCGTCGTATTATCCTTATTCCAGGATGGTATTTTCCCCGACATTCTTTGATAAAAATACGTACATCCTTTTAGAACACCTATTCAATCTTAGTATAAAGCTAAGGTAGTTAATATCAATAAAGTTGTGTTGCTGTCAACAGTATCGAAGGCTGAAATTTTATCTGGGCCGGAGCTGTTCGTGCGAGCGGGGTCGGATATCAATCTCACTTGCGTCGCGAAGCACGCCCCAGACCCGCCGAGGTGAGTTTAGTTTTCATTTACGTAAGAGCACGAGAGCATACTTCACATTTCCATTACTGTAATGGAAACTTACTGGTTGAAGTTCAACTGATTCATACAAAAAAAATCTTTTTACAAAAGTTTTAACAGCTAATAGTACTCACTGTGAATTTACGTGATTAATATACTCGTAAATACCCTAACCAGCTGGCTTATTTTTGAAATTCATTCTGTGAAATGTGCGATGCTATTTTAACGATACGAGTACGTGTACTTGAAAACAAAACCAGCGCCAAATCGCTTCAATATAACGCGGCTGTTATATTGAAGCTATGGGTTAACTAAAGATGGCAGGGTTAAAAATTCTCAATCGGACTATTGATATCCTAAAATTTGATGTCCTGTTGCAACACTTAAGCCCTTTGATTTCCTAATAACGGATGAAAAGATTCCGCTAATCGTCAGTCGGAACTAATGCGTATATGCATTTTCCACAAAATAAGGCTTAATAATTTGTCAAGAATTATATATAATATCCATTTTTGATATAGTTATATGTAATACTAGCAATGCCCTACGGTTTCACTCACGTAGACACCGATCGGGGACACTCAACTATGACGGAATTATTTTATTAGATTGACATTTTATAATTCGTTATATCTTTTGAATGGAATGTTCTGCTTATATTAATAATTTAAAAAGTATTTTATCTGTTTTGAAACGGTCTTTAAAAATATTTAATAGAATAAGGATTAATACAGAAGTGTGAATTATATGGTTTGCATATTGTTTACATTAATGCATTTTTCTTAGGGATTCCCATTTTTTTTTTGAAGGTAATATATGAACAAAATAGTGCGGAATAAATGTTATAATTTATTATATATTATTATTAACGAAGCCTATATCGCTCAGTGAAAATGCAGCTTTCTTATGGCGAAAAAATTTTAAAATCGGTCAAGTAGTTTTTGTATGAAAACTTTACTAACATGCACAATTACATACATACAAAAATACAAGTGTTTCCTCTTTATAATATTAGTTTAAATTTATATTAGAATGTAAATTTTGTGCAGGCTGTAAGATAGTCAGGATAGGAAGGTGGAAGAGAGTTATTCAGCTGGTAAGAGATAATGGACTACATAATGTTTTCTAAATGCAAAATTTCTTTACTTGTTTGGTGCATCTTTGGTATTAAGATGGTTACCAGCCACGATCGAAGCCTCCCCTCAGTTCGTATCTAGACAAACGAAAAATATAATTACTTAAATTGGCCCTGCCGCGAATCAAAACCCAGGACCTTCTGGGTAAAGTAAGTCGACTAAAACATTCCTAATTTTATAAAAGATGGCTTTAGAGAAAATTTCATAATTTTTTTTACCTCATGCACTAATGATAATAAGCGTTGTGTTTTACTAAAAAATATGTTAAACAGTGCAATATAAACATCAAAGTTTATAGAAATCTCTTTTAAAAATAATTTTTTATATCTACGAGAGGAGAATAAGCTATTACAATAATTAAAAATTCATTACTAGCTAGTAAGGTAACGTAAATACTTTTAAGTGTAATTAAAATTGTGGCTGAGTAATATTGGATTTATCCCCGATACGTGATTTTAATAAAAACTATGATATCCTGTTATCGGATTACATATCCACGAAATGAATTATCTCATCACTCTAAAAGGGTACGCCTGCATCAGATACAGCTTTTGCGTAATGAAAGGACGAGTGCAGAGACGAGTTGAGACCGACTTTAAATTAAGCATTACTGTTGGGAATAACTTTGCAATCATAAAATGTATAAAGTCATGACTAATTTTTAAATGTGTCTCGTATTGTTATTCCTCTTACATTGGACCTTTATCCATCATCGGATGTACACTAATCTCGAAGAGTTACACACTAAATATTTAAAACAACTTCAAATCATTGACTTGTATTAATGTATATAAATGTGTATATCTGTGAGTGTTCCTTTTCTCTCTCTCCTTTTTATGACGCTCTCTCTGGAGGTGGGGTTATCTGGAAGAGATCGGTATACATGCTTTCGAAGAAGTAGTATTAGATACATGTATATAAGTTAGCCCAACCGGTTCGATATCCCTCAGTGCCTGAAGACGAAGCTCTTCGAACAGTGCGTGTTGCCAGTGATGACCTACGGCTCCGAAACGTGGTCGCTGACTATGAGATTCATTCGAAAGCTCAAAATCACTCAGCGTGCGATGGAGAGGACTATGCTCGGAGTTTCTCTACGCGATCAAATCAGAAATGAGGAGATCCGTAGCAGAACCAAAGTCACCGACATAGCCCTACGAATCGCGAACCTGAAGTGGCAATGGGCGGGGCACATAGTCCGACGGACCGATGGACGTTGGGGCCCGAAGGTGCTGGAGTGGCGACCCCGCACCGGGCGGCGCAGTGTAGGGAGACCCCCCACAAGGTGGACCGACGACATAAAGAGGGTCGCCGGTAGCCGCTGGAGCCAGGCGGCACAAGATCGGGCCTTGTGGACATCATTACGTGAGACCTATGTCCAGCAGTGGACGTCCATCGGTTGAAGCGACGACGACGACGACGACGATATAAGTTAGGATCTTGGGTTTCTTTAAGAGATAAATTTAAAGAAACGTCATAATGTCACAGTACCGTTGCAATATATATTAAATAATATCCGTGATAATATTCAATTACATAGCAAAGAGTGAAATACACAATTTTAATACTAGCAATAAAAACAAACTTGTAATTCCATATTTTTGAGTGAAGGAGGTTCAAAAATCATTTGTCGGGTTGAGCATACGCATTTTTAATAAGATACCGCAATCTATTTCAGAATTGCCTTCGCAAAGTTTTAAGAAACATGTCAAAAACATACTTTTACAAAAGGCATGTTAAAATGTTGAATATAATTTGAGCGGTATAAATGTTTAGACTTGCCTCCAGTTGCAAACAGAAGTAAAGTATTAGTCATTACAACTATCTCTAAAAGAGTAACCGTTGAGTTTCTTACCGGTTTCTTCTCAGCGGATTCAACTTTCCAAACGGATGGTAGATTTGTTACCAACGAACAGTCTACTGAGGATTCAAAAGTGCCTTTTGAGCTTACTTGAATAAAGAATATTTTGATTTTGTATACATTACGTTAGTGCGTTTCATTGCGTGATTGAGTAAACTAAACATCATAACCCTTGTAACGTTCAAATGTTATTTGCACACAAACACAAAAGACAAAGTAAGCTATATACGAATATAATCTATTTCAGTTGAAAAGTTCAGAAATACATTAATTAGATTTTCATACAAAAACTGTAAACATTCTAGACGATAAGATGAATGTTCTGCTTTAAACATAAACTTTATTACAAAAACAGTCTCCAGAAATTCTGAGAAGTTTTTTGTATACCTTCCTGTTTTGGTAAATGTAAACGTATTTGTTTTTTCTCAAAGTGTTGGGTCTTATAATGCTGATGAATGAAATATAATGGTTTATGAAAGTAAATTTAGGAAGAGTAATAAATTTAATAAGTTTAATAAATAAAACAAAAAAATTATCTTCAGCTACTTTAGGCAGTAAGCCTCACAAAATTTTGTCATAGGCTTCCATAACTAATACATATTTAAAGAATAAATTATATGTTATTCAATTATAGGTATATGTCGGGTGGACTGCTGACAACAATTACGAAACGTTTTTTTTCCAATATTTTGTAACCGAACTTTATTGTTTCAATATGAAAGAAAAAAGTTAAAGAAAAATTCTCAATAAGTTGCGAGAACAAATATTTTCCGCGACCTGGAATTCAATCTGAAAGCATCGCAAAAGAGATCACTGTGTGACTGCTTTTGAATTAAAAAATATTCACTGCACATTTCTTTGGAATTACATTTAAAGAGCGTATGATTTTAATCATACACAGCGTAAAATGTATGTTATTATTTTTAAGGAATGTAATATAATGAAATTAAATACGTTACCCAATTGAAAGTAAAAAGAGACAGCCTCAAGTCATTTTCGAAAATTTTGTTATTTAGTAACTTTACGTACGTTAGAAAACGTATAAGTAAAGGGTAATAGTAACACAAATATCACGTCCTTACATATATTCTGTTATCATAATAGATTTTTTTTATTTGGTATGGTTAAATTAAAATTAAAAATGAAAGAATTAATTCTTGTATGCTTCACGTGTGTGTTCACGTGTTTTAAGTAGATAATATAAATCAAACATAAAACTTTCTTTTTTAAATATCATCAGATATTTCTGAGCATTAATAGTTTATATTCTCAACCTCGGTATAAAAAAACTAAAAAGATAGTATCAACAATCTCTTTTCTACTCGCATAATAATAAAGTAAATGTTTTTTTGGTTGTTATCAAAAGCACAACTGGAATAGTTAACTTTACTAAATCAGTCCATTATTTGCTAATTTATTCCAAATTAATTGTCAAAAGAGTGATTTTCTACGCATGAATTAGCAAACAAAAACAATGTCAAACAGCTTTCCGAACGAACTTTAGGGTTTCTTGAACGTTAATCAGCAGAGTTTGGGGTAATTTAGAAAGGGAAACCGCCCTTTGATGGAGTGATATATTAAATCAATAGCTCGCAATTACACAGAAATTACGGATTACATCATTAAAGGTTAACTGACAATTCTACGACACGATTATGACTCATATATGGAAACCTGCGAGTCCGACTTTTTATCAGAAAGGGGCTAAAAATTTCTAGCTTTTTTAAAAAAAACCACAGGCTTTATTCTGTACTGGAGTTATAAATATGACCACCTTTCTGTATAGTATACAGCTGAGGTTTTATCTTGGGTGATGTAACTAATTATCTAAAAATTGAAGACCTTTATTACTGTAGTCATAGACAGAAAATTCAATTTCATTGCAATAATGAAAATACTTCTATACAATCTAGAGCTATTCGTGTCTATGTTAAATAAACAACAACTCTGCTGCTACAACACCACCTATATGACTAGTGATATTTATTAAGTTAGGTTTTCCCCAGGCTATAAAGTATCCTATGTGATAAACCGTGTTATAAACTAAATTTTAAAATCCTTTAAAATCGCACCGGTTACCGAAAAAATGACCGAAAAACGCTTGAGATGGTTTGGTGCAGAGATGGTGCAGAGGTGACCACGTAGTTAAGCTAGCTCTGGCGCTTCCAAACAAGAATAGGGAAAGAGGAAGACCACCTGCCACGTGGTGGACAACTATGTCTACAGACAACCCAAGACAGGAGCTCTTGGCGCCTATAAACAAGGAGCGACGACCCCAAATAATTGGGATAAGGCATGGAGAAAGAAGAAGATAGACGAGATATTTTGAAAGAATCAAGGGCATTGGATTTTTTGATCGTTCAAAAATAATTGTACAAAGATTCACGCTTATTATATGAGTTTGATTATTACCTCAAGAAGGTACTCCGAATAAAAATGATCATAGTTTCTCGCGAAGCGTGTCACCCCATCAATATTCAAATTGAAGGTCCCTTCGTTGAAAGATCTTGGGGCAACATGGTGCCATTAAATGCTGATAGGCAAAGAATGCCTCACTTAGGGACCTCGCCGACCCTTTTATCAGAAAATAAGCTTATCATGTTTATGGATGCGAGAATAAATAGGTTGCGTGAAAAAATATATTGGATCTTAGTGAAATGAAAATGTTCAGGTTATTGATGACGGAAAGGATTTATTTCATAAAGTTAAAAAAATAAAACATTGTCGTAGCTTCTTTACATGATTTTTGACGTTTTGTGAGTTGATAAAACTTTAATATTGTCAGTTATAACTGTAATTGATTTTCTCTCTAGACAACTAACAAAAGTCACATGTACAATTAAAATTCAGGAAATTGCGCTTTATAATTTGTCTAAGTGTGGACTGGTTGGAGGGTTCCATCGTGGCTAGTACCTGTAAGAAAAAATGTGCGTTCCGGTGGGATGTTATGTAAAAACCATCAAATGAAATTAAGTTAGTTAATAGTAAGTTAATGTGCTTCCATCTAACACTGTATTATCACTTACCATTAATTGAGATCACAGTCAAGCGATAACTTGTCAGCAACAAAAAAAGAGTTAAGGCTCTGTTATTATATGGAAACGGTTCATACAATATTCGTATATATTGAATAACTACCACCTTGCTGTTTCAACGTAATTGAATCTCATGTATTAATATGAATTAATGAGCAATGCCATAGAGGCTGGCTGTCCCAAATTAAAGCGCAGATTTCAGTTGATTTGTACAGTGCTACCAAAAAGATAGAAAATTGATATTATTGAATAAAGTTCCTGATATGATTTATTTATTTATTAACTTTAACAAGATTTACATGTTTAAACATAATCATCTTATTAAGGTTGAATATTTCAATTTTTAAAGAAGGTTCATAAGCTTATCGTATACATATTAGGAACTTTTCTTAAGTTTCCTTAGCTCCTACTAAACATGAAAAGTTAAAAGTGCGTGCGTACAAAGTACAAATGGCAGAAGTGAAACTTCTTAGGGAAACTAAATCTAAAACTTTAGATTTCCGAGACTGGGAGGAAAGAGGAAGATATGTTAGGAATTCAATAAATTTAATTGTCAAAATATTAAAAGTGTCTATAATTAATACAAATAATTTATTGTAATCTCAAATGACGAATTTTAAATAGAAATTCCACGTGTTTTTCGTCAGTATTAGAAATGATTAAATAAATTTTGAATTTAGAAAAGAAAATTTCTGAAATATTTTTATTAAATGACGAGTGGCAAATTGAAATGGCACATGTTACTTGTAAGTATTAAAACTATCTAACCTTCAAACGAATTAGCATAAACGACGCTAATCACGCTCCACGTAAAAATTGTACTCTCATGCTCCTAAAGAAGTTTCACTTCAATAATATAATTTTAGTTCTTTCTAACTTTATTTTTTTTCGTGTTTTCATAATCTTCGTACGAAAATGGTCTCATACAACATTCATTTGCGTATTTGAAGAGGGGTTAAACGTATATGTACGCAAATGAGTAGAAAGGCTTCAGACAAAGGAGGTTCATATGAATGAGATTATGAGAGTGCTTGAACATGAACTGTTTGCCCTGCCTCTTTGTCTCTTTAAATTTGTTCAACTTTGAATCACTATTCAAATATGTATAATATTCTTGTCTTTTAATGCCATTAAAACTTGCGACTTTTATAAAATTTTTCGTATTCATGTCTTCGCTTTGAAACTTTTTATCTTATATTTAAAACTTTATGATGGTTAGAAGGCGAACGTGTATGAAATAAGTGTCTGTTTATATAAAACATGTCGGAGTGCGATAGTCTGTGGAGCGCTGGCGCCATCTGTCTATCGCCGTGGGACAGTCAATAGTGGCAGTCCGGCGCGCGTCTCTATGTAGTTCTCGGGTGACGGTCCGGCAGAGCGGTCGCCTATTAAAACTGTCGCGTTCCTAGCTATTAATGTTAATGTTTTAGTGTAAATTGTTATCAGGAACATATATAATTGATTGGCCATTATAATCTGAGTTAATTAATAAAGTGTTTGATTGCACCAATATTACCCATCAACGCCCTCAGTATGGATATGGAAATTATGCATGCCATAAATGACGATTTCGGCGGAGAACCCTAAGCCCCTATGCTTTATGCTTTCCTTTCTCTCTTATATTCCGACAAACATATTATCATTATTGGACATTACAGCAGGTATAAAACATGTTTCAGTCTGTACCTGAGAGAGTCGATATATTTGGACAAAGATATAATTTATTAAATTTGGCCAGCGGGTTTCATCCACCTTTTAAATTAAACCTGCTTATTAATGGAAATGTTTACTTGTAACATTTGCTATTTCGAATTTCACAGAAAACGGAAATTTCAAGTGTATAAATATCACACTGACCAGTGCAACACGATTCTACTAGGGTTTATAATTTAAGACTTATTTTCCATAAAGAATACCATATTTACTTACATGGAAACTTAAGGCGAATACATAATAAAAAATACTGCACTTTCGCAGATAGATTTCTGTAAATAGTTATATTATTATTTAATAAAAAGAAAATGATAAATTTTAGATGTTATACGAGTACAGGTAATTTTACAAAAACAAGGTAATCTGTGTAAATTTTGATGATACGTAATTGGATGTGACATATAATAATTAGTTAGTTCTTAGTGAAAGCTGTGTAAAAGGTATTTTTTAAATTAATTTGTTTGTTTCATTAATAGACTTGGGAAGTTTATTATGTATTTGAGCATCTTCAAACGTAATATTTTTTTTGCCTTAATTGATTTTCGATTGTCGTAAAGTTATATTATTTGCACTCCAAAAACGTTTTTAAAAGGGATATGTATTTCGAATCGTGAAGTTTATATTTGTGTGTAGTTCCTTTTTCGTTATTTTTCGAATAAGAATGCATGTGTAGTATTTGAAGTTATTACTTAAGTTCATTAATTTTGTTTATTTATACATCTTTTCTGTCGATGTTCAGTTACAAAGATTCCTGTGTTTATAATATTAATTTATAAAGTAGCAGCCCATTAACGTCCCACTGCTAAGCACAGGCCTCCTCACTCATAAGAGCACAGGCCTCCTCACTCAGAGAGGGTTATTAGAGCATAGACCCACCACGCTGCTCTACTGCAGATTGGCAGGCATAGTACACAAGTTCACTCTCTATTCCTTTACTCTCATAGTCCAATGTGACGGTAATCCGACACGACCGGAGAGAGATCAGGCGCAGGACCGACGGCTTAACGTGGTCTGCGAGGCACGGGGATCACACCGCCAATGTTCCCAACTATATTTTTTATATTTAACATTAAAATTGTGTTTCTTTCATCAAAAGCTTGAATATGAAACGAAAATATCAGCTTATAAAATATTTCAAGCACTTACACAGCATCCCTAATATATTGCGACGCAGGTATTAAGATCTCCCGTCACAGTAATCTCGACATTTGGACGTTTTACTACTAAACCCACTTTACCGTTGAAATTTTGATGATGACCAAGTAAATTACGGTTAGTCTTCTACGTCAAATATAATTATTATAGTCCATTCTTGGTGATTCTATTAATTTTACAAAGATAATACGAAAAGTGATTTGTGAATTCGTGTGGATTATTGTTTTGATATAAGTGATTTGTTATTCTTGATTCGTCGTCATTTCTACCTTTTTCACAATCCACATTTGGATTCTGGTGACATCCAAAATTGTGTGTATATTTTATTTATATAACAATTCTTTCACACAACTTCATCAAACTCGGTCCAGACGCTTAGGTGGAGTTCAATTCAATAATGCGTATAAAATAATTTTATATGTGTATTTGGCGAATAAACATCATTGCCGATTCTACTGTCTGTCTACTAACTGAAATATCTCACTATGTCTATACAAATTAGGATAGATCATTAAAGCTTCCCTATTGAAGATTGAATTGAAAGTCGGATGAATGAGCTTTCGCCTGCAATAACATATATCATTTCCTTCAAATTTGAAGTAAATTAGCAAATTTTTTTGGACTGCGGAATCGCGGAAGTTTTGGACTGCATTCTTAACAGTTAACAACATGAACGAGTTACTAGCATAGAAACAATGACGGATAACTGCTAAAGTTATAATCTGCTAAGATACAAGTAATATTTTATGCAATATTATTCCGTGACTCCATTTTCAACATCACATAAAATAAATCTCTTATCATTTTAAAATATCGCCATCGCACTTAAAAGTTGTAACAATATACAAATACGCATACATTGCGAAAGTTTAATTTTGGTGTTCTTACTTTTCCACGTAAACAATGAATCACTAGCTAACATTTATTTACTTATAAAGTTTGTTTGCAGTTTTATATATTGGTATCGAGGGGAGCAAGTCGTCAACTACGCGCAGCGAGGGGGAATCAGTGTAGAAACTGAACAAAGGACTAGAACCAGTAGGCTTCTCATAGCGCGTGCTGCTCCTCATGATTCCGGCAACTACACTTGCGCGCCAAGCAGTTCTGGTGAGTAAAAAATACTAGTTAGTTCAAGTAATTCCAAAACTTAACATGTCCAGTCTTATTTGTCGCTCTAATATGAAGGTTCCTTCAGTGGACTTCCCTCGAAACTATTACTTTAAACTGTTACTCATCTTTTGAGGCGGCTACAAATTGACAGATTCACATGTGGACTAAAAGTGGCGCAATAGGATGTTTTATCGTGAGCAAATGAGCTGGCGACAGGGATATTTCATCTTTAGTAAAAAAACAAATTGTTTTGGTCCGGTTAAGTGTTTTTATGCGAAAAAAAAACCAATTTCTTACCAAAAACGCGACCTTTACCCCCAGTTTTCCGCCAAACTCCTTAAATTATTATTGTTGCGACCAGAAATTCTTGAATCGAACAAACAATAATTGACTTGTGTATATATATAAACGCTTGCATTTTAAAAATATTGGGGAGTGTAGAATTTGATATAATTAAATTTTAAATAGAGGAGATGGTTACCAAGATAAAATTTGATATCAGGTTCGAAATGTAAAATAAAGGACCTCAAATAAGCTATAATTTATTTCCATTACCAGCAACATAATGTTACGATTGCCACTTTGATTGTATTAACACTTCAATGGGTTTGCATGATCGACGATGTATTTTTCGGTATGAAAAAACTTTTATGCTGTATTCATTATTATTTATAATTAAATATGCTATTGTTTAATCATTGCTGTGCTAGGGAGTAAGGGAGAAACGAATCCCAGTTCGTTTCTCCAAACGCCAACCTCACCTGCACGCGGTGCACCCTGCTTCTACCGACGAGGCTCTGGCGACCGACAAATGGCGGTATAACCATTCTCCTTAGCTGACCTAAATGCCACAGACCGATAACGGGCAGCAGCGTTATCGGTGCGATAAGGTCAGCACTGCGATCACCAACCCGCCTGCCAAGCGTGGTGATTATTGGCAAAACCACAAATGATGACGACAAGGCAGCAACGGCCCCCAGTCCCCGGCAGCCCCGCTATTCCAAGCTCTGGCAGCGGTTTCGGTAACGGCGGGGCAGGGGGTGCTAAGAATCTCCGGAAGAGATTCCGCTGCCAACCCCGACGACTTGACCTGGCAACATACAACGCACGCACTTTGAGGACCGACGAAAAAGTCTTCGAGCTGGAAGAAGCCATGAGCAAGTTACACTGGGATATTGTGGGATTATCCGAAGTCCGTAGAGAGGGGGAGGACACGATAATTCTCAAATCCGGTAACTTGCTATACTACCGGGAGGGTGAACACCAATCCCAAGGTGGTGTCGGGTTCCTCGTCCACAAATCTCTCGTTAACAATATTGTCCAAGTAAACAGTGTGTCCAGTAGGGTAGCGTACCTTATACTCAGAATTACCAAACGGTATTCGTTGAAGGTCATACAGGTTTACGCACCCACATCATCGTATCCCGATGATGATGTAGAGGTTATGTATGAGGATATATCAAGAGCCATACATACCTCTAGGACACACTACAATATTGTAATGGGAGATTTCAACGCAAAACTCGGCGAACGAAGTGGGGCAGAGTTGAGAGTGGGGCAATTTGGATACGGGCAACGGAACCAGAGAGGTCAAATGCTGGCCGATTTCATGGAAAGGGAGGGCCTCTACATGATGAACTCCTTTTTCAGGAAACGGCCACATCGAAAGTGGACTTGGCTTAGTCCCGATGGTTCCACGAGAAACGAGATTGACTTCATCATGTCTACGAAGCGAAATATATTCAATGATGTCTCTGTGATCAATAGAGTGAAAACTGGGAGCGATCACCGTATGGTAAGAGGCACATTGAATATTGACGTTGTCCGTGAACGGAACAGACTGGTGAAGTCAACGCTCCGACCCACTCGCGCTCATATCCAAGACCCCGAGAGCTTCCAACTGGAGCTGCAAAACCGCTTCGCTTGCCTCGAGAATTGCGAATCCGTGGACGAGCTAAACAATAGGCTAGTGGAAACTGTCCATACGGTTGGGATGAAATTCTATAAACCCCGTAGAAAGAAAACCAAGAGATTCTCAGACCATACTCTTAATCTCATGGAACAGAGACATGCAATGAGCTTGCAGTCTGCAGCAGACGCGTCCGCATACCGGCAGATCAATAGACAGATCTCTAAATCGCAAAAGCGTGATGTGCGACACTTTAATGCCGAGCGTATACGAGATACCATCGAACGCAACAAAGGCACTAAAGTGTTCGCAAAAGATCTGTCTATCGGTCAGAGCCAGTTGACGCGGCTGAGGACTCATAACGGCGAACTCATTGCATCTGGACCTGAGATTCGGAGGGAGGTTGAGAGTTTCTATGGGCAGTTATACACATCGACCTGCAAGCCTATTGATAGTTTGGCTAAAGATCCTCGTGCCAAACTTACTCGACATTATACCGAAGATATCCCGGACGTCAGCTTGTACGAGATTAGTATGGCCCTTAAACAGATGAAGAACAGCAAGGCACCTGGTGATGACGGAATCACAGCGGAACTCCTGAAGGCGGGTGGAAAACCCATTCTAAAAGTCCTTCAGCGAATGTTCAATTCCGTCATCCTGGAAGGTACGGTGCCAAAGGCGTGGCATAGGAGCGTGGTAGTTCTGTTCTTCAAGAAAGGTGACAACACCTTATTGAAGAACTATAGACCTATTGCGCTGCTAAGTCATGTCTATAAGCTGTTCTCGAGGGTCATTACGAATCGTCTCGCTCGCAAGTTTGACGACTTCCAGCCCCCCGAACAAGCCGGATTCCGAAAAGGCTTTAGTACCATAGACCACATCTTTACGCTGCGGCAGATTATACAGAAGACCGAGGAGTATAATCGGCCACTTTGCTTGGCGTTCGTGGACTATGAGAAAGCCTTCGATTCGGTGGAAACATGGGCCGTGTTGAGATCTTTGCAGAGATGCCGAATTGACCACCGGTACATACACGTGTTGAAGTGTTTGTACGAAAACGCCACCATGTCAGTCCGTATACAGGACCAAAGCACAGCGTCTATCCAACTGCAGCGTGGAGTGCGACAGGGAGATGTTATCTCCCCGAAGCTCTTTACTGCGGCGTTGGAGGACCTGTTTAAGCTTATGGAGTGGAACGGACTGGGCATCAACATCAACGGCGAGTACATCACTCATCTACGGTTTGCCGACGACGTGGTCATTATGGCAGAGACTCTGGAAGATCTCAATGCAATGCTCGATGACCTCAGCAGAGCTTCTCGACAGGTGGGCCTAAAAATGAACATGGATAAGACGAAAGTTATGTCCAATATCCATGTTCCGCTCCACCCAGTCATCGTTGAGAACTCTACACTCGAAATTGTTGACGAGTATACATACCTGGGACACATAGTCCAGCTAGGTAGGTCCAATTTCGAGAAAGAGGTCAACCGCCGAATCCAACTCGGTTGGGCAGCGTTCGGGAAGTTCCGGAAGACTTTTTCGTCCAATATCCCTCAGTGCCTGAAGACCAAAGTCTTCGAACAGTGCGTGTTGCCAGTGATGACCTACGGTTCTGAGACGTGGTCGCTGACTATGGGCCTCATGCGGAAGCTCAGAGTCACTCAGCGTGCGATGGAGAGGGCTATGCTCGGAGTTTCTCTACGCGATCAAATCAGAAATGAGGAGATCCGTAGCAGAACCAAAGTCACCGACATAGCTCTACGAATCGCGAACCTGAAGTGGCAATGGGCGGGGCACATAGTCCGACGAACCGATGGACGTTGGGGTCGGAAAGTGCTGGAATGGCGACCCCGCACTGGACGACGCAGTGTAGGAAGACCCCCCACAAGGTGGACCGACGATATAAGGAGGATCGCCGGTAGCCGCTGGAGCCAGGCGGCACAAGATCGGGTCTTGTGGGCATCATTTCGTGAGACCTATGTCCAGCAGTGGACGTCCATCGGTTGAAGCGACGAATCATTGCTGTAATAATATAAATATTGAATATTTTCTAGTTTATAAATAAAGCTTCTTTGTTATCTCTTTCATAGAATATATTAAAACCGTTAGCTTAATTGTTTGTTCAAAAAATATCATTGTATTGATGTGTTATCGAAGAAGAATAAGTAAACTACAAAAATTCATTGAGTTAATAAATATTTACAACATAGCAATAAATAAAAGACAATAAGACGAGAAAGTAAATAGGGTATAAACTTACATCTGAATAGTTTTGTTTTTGATACAATACAAACATTTTCTCTGCAGTAAATTTGAGCGAACAAACAATGCCAGCCTAAATCAATAGCGCTGAGAATTGGAATCGAATACGTTTACTGTATCATTCTCTGACAATACTATTGGATCTTTGTACTTCCGCTTGACGGTCTGTAGAAATGCCGGCAGAACATGCTCCATATATGGAATAATTGAAATCGGGTTGTATTTCGTAAATTCACACTGCATAGCGTTTGAATAGTTAGTTTTAAGACCATATAACGTATTCTGTATAATCTTAAAAAAAGTTTACTTAGTCTTCCACTAATCATTCATTCTTGGAAAGTCTGTATCCATTTATATTTTTCTGTAGCAATTTTTTATCCTAATAAATATGTCTGAAATGTAAAGATTTAAAATAAAGTACGTATGGGTTAAGAATGTATAAATTACTCATCAAATGTTTACTCTACACTGATAATCAAGTAATACTTGTGTCATCTACTAATGAGCTACAGGAGATGGTAAATATTATGAATGAAGCTTTAAAAAGGAAAGGAATGAAAGTGAATGTAAAGAAAACGATAGTTATGCTTTTTGAAAGTGATGAATTTATGATGAATTGCATTAGTTTGAAAGATGGGAAACAAATGGAAGAGGTGAAAGAATTTGTATACTTGGGATCTAAATTTACAAAAGATGGTACAAGTGAAAGTGATATAGAAGAGAGAATGAATGCAGGGAATATAGTATTTTTTTAAATGTATTTAAACAGAGTGACAAAGTAAGAAATAGTGTCATAAGAGACCGTTGTAGTATAAAAGAAGATGTAGTAACTAAAATTGAGAAAGGTATCCTTAGATGGTTTGGGCACGTAGAGAATATGAATGAAAAGAGACTGACAAAAAGAATTTATGAGTCAAGAGTGAATGGGAAAGTTGGGAGGGGAAGACCAAGGTGAACGTTCCTGGACCAAATCCACGACATTTTACATAAGGGCCAGGTCATGGTGCGTCACTAATGGATGAAGAGAGTCACACTGGGTTTTAGTGGGTATTGCGAGACCTACCATTGCCGAGTCCCGCACTTCTGACTGGTCATCAGAGTCAAATCGGAGTTAGCGCGTAAATTGCATTTCCCTGCGACAAAAATAAGGCAAGAGTACTCTAAATTGACGGACTTGTATGAAAGGTTTAATGAGAACGAAAGGTGCGAAGGAGATATGCAAGAATCGTGGCAAGTGGAAGGACGTGGTCTCTGCCTACCCCTATGGGAATGAAGCGTGATGCTATGTATGAAAAGTAAAGACAATTAAGCTGTTTTATAATAAATATTTACATATCTCCGAAAAGATTGAACCGTATAATCCATAATTTAAGCCAACAACACAATAGTAACGCAAATACAATGTATACACTTTAAATTGAACTATAGCGCAACGATATTACTATTATTTTATGAAATAAATTATTATGATTTTTGGTTAAAGAAAATGTGTACCGAAGTACTAAAGAACTCAGAATGTTTTGCCATTTAAGTGCCAATTGTGTCTTTGATATATAAATCTTTTCCTAAACGAATTCCATTTCTGTAGGAAATTATAAAACGTGCACACTCATTTCATTAACTCAAATAATGCGATAGGGAGCCAAAGACACGACTGAAGAGAGATCAAACGCAGGACCGACAGGGCCAAGTGCTCTCCGAGGCAAGGAGGTGCTTCACACCGCCTTCACACAAATAGTGAAAATTAATTTACAGAAAACTTGATATGAATTTTATAATTAGTTAAAAAACAATGTTTTATGGCCAATCGTTTCTTATCTATTACCTTTCTCAGTGACTTTAATTGACGACAATATATTAATATGTATTATGTGTTATTATTGGTTGGTATATATATCCACAGGTATGTAAGTATTCATATTCTTTGTATACGTAGGTGTTGACATTTATCTCTTATTTATAATTTAACTCCTTAGGTTTAAGGTTGCCTAGTAGAAACAGCTAGTGAGCGATAACAACCTGTACAATTTTGGTACTCTAATTATTATTACTATTTTTTTTTGTATACCCTGTGGTGTACAATAAAGTTTTTCTCTCCATTAATTATAAATTGACCTGAACTGTCTTTCGAAGCCAAGATCTTAGGATATGTATTCGGAAAAGCTAACCAATGAGACATAGAAAAAAGGTTGAATCCCAGCAGTAGTACCGAAGATGTTTGTAAACGCAATTTTGGTGACGGCAAATTGACCTATTCTGCCAGTAAATTGAAACCTTGTAACGCATTGCAGATATAACGTGCGGAGAGCGAGTTCGGTAAACTTTACTGCCCGACTACAGTAACTAGTTGAACATTCATGGCGAGAAACTCTTTATGAGTACGCCTGCACGTACTTTTTAGATAACTTATATATTTATAATATATATGATTGTAAATACCTAGGGATAATCTCTGCACATGATTTTACTTTAATTAATAGCATAATTAACTCTTTTTTTTTTGTAGATAAGCGTGTTGGAAATGAAAAATAATCCGTAAATGAATGTCCGTAAATAAAATGCTCATAATTTTAACTATTTTTTAAATTAAAAAGGATTTCATAATAAAAGTCAATAATCAAACTAAAATATTCTTTAACACCAGAAAACTCAATAAACTTTCTTATCAATGGCTCTCGCATCGGTTCGGAACCTAGATATTATTGAGAAGGATCCGACAAGAAACTTAATAGTCCTATAATCTTTTCTATCCATGTTATATTTAATATAAAAATACAATTTCATTATCAATATCCATTAACATTAAATATAAAAACAAATAACACACAATTATCATTAAGACATATTAATAAGACAAAAGTTTTACTTTAAAGAAATACACTTAGCTTTGTATCACAGAGCAGCTCGATTTACTAACACAAATAACTTAAAACGCAACTGGTAACTAACGTTGATCAAAAACTGAGAACTGAACTAACTTCTACGATTCAAAGCTTTTATAACCTTTTACTAATTAGGCCATTACGGCAAAACAACAATGAGAGTGTTTATTGCCAAATATATTTGTTCATTATCTTATTTAATAAGAAACTACTATTCCCTATTAGTTTTAATAGTTAGGTTCGAAGTAATTTACCACATATGGTTTCTACACAGTATCATTCCAGAACGAAAAATTTTTACCGAACGCACACCTTTTCTTGCAGGGTCGTAACTAGCCTCAACCGAAGCAGCCTCCCACCAGTTAAAATTTAAAATTATAATTTACAAAATGTGCCAGCGAAATCTATTCTGTAATCATTTTAAGTATACCGGATCTAATAATAAACTATAACAAAAGAAAAAGGCGTGAACAAAACTGAACATAGATTATTAAATTTATTCGCTTTCATTCAACATTCATTTATACAAAAAAGGAGCGAAACACAATTTTTATACAAGAAATAAAAACAATCTTGTAATGCCATATTTTTGAGTGAAGAAGGTTCAGAAATCATTTGTCGGGTTGAGCATACGCATTTTTAATAAGATACCCGAATCACTTCTGGGTTTGCCTCCACACAGTTTTAAGAAATATGTTAAAAACGTGGTATTACAAAAGGTATATTATAATGTTGAAGATTATTTAAGCGACAAAAACGTTTGGACTTGATTTCAGTTGCACTTAAAAGCTAAATACATTGAAACATACAAAAACTATGTTTAAAAAAGTAACCGGAATCAACTTACCGAACCGGTGGTAGATTTTTACCAACGGTCAGACTGCTGATGATTCAAAAGTGCTTTTTGAGCCTACTTGATCAAAGAATATTTTGATTTTGATTTATTCAGGGTGAAACCGTAATGAAAAAAATAATAATCATCATCGTTTTTCCCCTTAATAACATTAATGTTGAATACTTATTATTTTGAGATATCGATCTAACTACAACTACAAATAAGCCATCCTAACTTTACGGGCTTATTCCAAACTTGTCTAGTCGATGAAATTACAAAGGTTTATAAATGTTCTCCACTATGGAAACAAAAATAACTGAGTGAGAAAAGAAAGTCAATGACGTAAAATAGCTTTTCGTAGAACAAACCATATTGACGAAGTTCACCTCTTGTAACTTTTATGACGACCTCCTCCATAACAGAAGTATATATTAGATGTATAAATGGTGTTTATATAATTTTGGTATTAGGGTACCCAACCCTTTGATTACATATGTGACTGATTTTTTTGTACCTTAAAGTTTAACTTCGTAGATAATAACTTCCAACTATCACACTAATGATAATATTCCTTTGTGTTACTGAAGAGCATATAGCATACGTGTCGTATCTCATCCATCAGATCGATGCTTGAAACTCCACTAAGCTTCGCACATCACAGTTTGGCGAGTTCATCTTGCAATTTTTATTTAACAGATTCCGTACAAATATTTGTCTTAGTAAAATTGTATACTATAATATTTGTATAGCTTTATTAAATGCTGCCCGTAGTATCTTCTGTATTTTCTATGTATTTTCTGTGCGAATATAATAAAGTCCATTTTAATGAGCGTATATGAAATATCGACACCGATACCAAATCAATCTAACTATAAACACACATATATATATAATAAATTTATGTTTCTTATTTAAACTTACGTTAATTATTTATGTTTTTGTAAACTTAACACTCGCACTTGAATATTTTTATAAATGATGCTGAGTTTTAATAAAAAGAGTGAATGTACATCATATAACTTAAGAAACAAAAACGAAGTTATTATAAATTATATTAGACTGCATAAAATTAACGACTCATTTAAAGGTAACTGTATACGTTTCTATGATAAACTCCCACAAGACGTTCTAGAGATGTCAATTAATAAATTCAAAGTCTTTGTTAAAAGAAAGTTGATCGAAAAATGATAGGTGCAAGATTACTTATACGATAGAAACGCGTGGGAGTGAACGAATTGCTCTTATTTGAATTTAAATATATTGAACTAATATGATATTGCAATGATGATGGTCACAATAAAAAACCAAATACCCGAATGAGTTTGTTGTAGGCTCTTCTCAAATCAGGGTGCGAAGAAACCCTTGTAACTTTACATTTTAAGTCGTTCTTTAATACCATTATCAGACGTACATTAGAATTATTGTGTGGTAAAAAAAAATATATTTGACGATTCAATAGTGCCGTAATAGGCTTACTTGAATAAAGATATTTTGATTTGATTCGCCATTAACTGGGTGTGTACTGCGATTTCTGTTTAAATGTGTTTTACTGTAAAAGTTTTAGTGGCACACCTGTTGGCGAACCTTTTTATATAAATAAATATATTGATAGAGCGAGAGGAAGAAAGAAATTATATTTAGTATTTCAGAGTATATAGGTTCCACCTATATACTCTGAAATACTAATTTATGTATAATATACTGTTATTTTGATAGAATCTTCTCTGGCAGATTTTATCCCGAATTCTCCAGGGTAAATTTCAGATGTCTAGTTTGTTTGTCTTAGTTGAATATATGAAGCATGTATGGTGATAACATATTAGATAAATTTCTCTCTAGAACGTCTATTTTATAAAATTATTAAAAAATTAAGTGAGAGTTATCTAGTGTGTTGCGACATTTAAATTTCAACACAAGCTAAATATATTACCGATACGCTAACGCTGGATTGTGACCAAGAATATTATCCTACCGGAATGCAATTGTTTTTGTTTGGCGACAAGACCTTGTAGATTATGTGGTAACCATAGCCAAAGCTACCCAGCAGTACAGACCCAGACAAATTAAAGTAAATGTAATTTCCTAAATTTTCCCTGGGAAGCGAACCCAGGGCTTCTGAGCCAGTACAGCAGCCACCGCCATTGAGCCAGCCGCTATGATTACTTTAGCAAAACCAGTGTTTCCCAACCTTTATTAGGCCATGCCCCACCTTAACATTTAGTCTCCAATACATCGTTTTCAAAATCTAAAAATTGACTTCCTCTAAAAATGATAAGTATTAAGAAGAAATCACTATAAAATGTTATCAAAACATCGTAAGTATAAATTCAAAATAAACTGAAATTCAAATTCAAAATAATTTTTAATAATTTTTTTCTGCACTAATTTAGTTTAATCCTTGACCCTTACTTTGAATTGCCCCCCTTAACTACCATATTACCTCCCTCTAGGGCGTAGGCCCCACGTTGGGAAACACTGAGCTACGGTATAGAATACATACATTTTCTTTTCTTAAAGAATTTCATGCATGAATTTTAGAGAATGCGTCTCTGTCAGGGCTCAGTTAGAGAGAGATTCGTCTTACGCAGGTGTGACGTTCCTGAGAATTTCATGGGTCCATCAAATTTGTTAGAGTGGCTAATGCCAAGTAATAAAAAAGTAGAAACGTGGCCACCTGAGACCTTAACGTGCTTGAGCATTAACTTTAAGATGGCCATTATTATTATATTCTAAAGTAGAAGATTACCTGAAATTACATTAAAGAAACAGTTTAAAGAAAACATTTTAATAGCTTTATTGCCAGTAAAAAATGTGCTTCGTAATAAAGTTTTCATGTTTAATGGATTTTATACAAGTATATGACATACTTAATTGAATTTTGTGATACATAATTTGAATAAGCCTGTTTTTGTAATCACATTACAAGAACCTAATGCTCCAATGTCATCAAATTTTGTGATATATCCAATATGACATATATACTAGGATTTCTTATTTTGCGCCCCAACTGTCACTTATATTTAAGACGATAAAAATACGTATTTAAGTTTAAAAGTATTATATTAACAATAAGATAATATAAGACGAATAGAACTTTACCCTCGCCATTTAAAAAGATCCCCTTGATTGATAAATTTAAGAGATAGCTTATACCTATTGAGAGAAAAATTATCATAATATTTATGAGTGGTCAGTAAATCGAATAGACAATATGTATATACTGATGGAAAATTTTTAATTAAAGAGAAAGCAGTTGCTTATATTGTTAAATGAAAAAATATTTAGTTTTAACTTTCATGTTCGCTGTAAATTTTATCCGTTTGTGAAAATGCGTTAAATAACTCTGATATTTAAAATTCAATTAAAATCATTAAAGAGATGAACAAATTTATCACTGAAAACAAAACACATTTTAAAAAAACGATAATATGTTTGATACCATTATGAACCCTATATACTTCTTTACAAGAGCTGTAGGCAACGACTTATCTATCCACTTGTTTGAATAAATATAAATAAATAAATAGGTGAAACCTACTTTTAATTATTTAAGGATAGTTAACAAGCGTTGCAAAAAAGTTGTTCCATCGAAAAAATACATTATCTATATAATGTTAGAAGTTTGTAGACTGTAAGTTTAATTATAAAAAATCAAAAGTAATAATGGATAGTATCGAGTTATCTTGAAATAATCTTTTTTGGTCCATACCTATTATATTGATAAACATACTTCAATTTGCATTGTCATTTAAACTATATTGATTGTGGTTTGAAAGAGTTATTGTATCAAATCAAATCAAATTAAAATATCTTTATTTAAGTAGGCCTAATACAGCACCTTTGAATCGTCAAATATATTTTTTTCCACACACTAATTCTAATGTACGTCTGACGATGGTATTAAAGAACAATTTAAAATCTAAAGTTACGAGGGTTCCTATGCGCCCTGTCCTGAGAAGAGCCCACAAAAAACTCAGTCGGGTAATTTGTATTTTTTTGTGTTACAATATCATATTAGCTTGTTATTTCAATTAAAATAAGAGCAATTTGTTCTCTCTCTTCATGTTTCTATCGTTTTATTAATCTTGCAACTTATAATGTGATTTTCCTATCAGCATTCCCTTAACCAATCATTTGAATTTATTAAGCGACATTTCTAGAACATTTTCAACATTATAGAAGCGTTTATAGTTATAACTATATAAAGTTTAACTTAAATAAGATAAATTGAAATAATATTCTACTAGTTTTAGTACTTTTCAAAACAGGACGCTAGGAACACTTCTAACATTAAATCTTAAGATGTTCTATAATATCATTGTTTGCCAATCTAGCTGGCGCAATGGTGTGAATACACCCATCGCTAGCAGGGGTCCTGGGTTCGATTCGTGGTAGGACAAACTTAGAAAATCGCATTTTGGCCGTGACTAGTTACCAGAAAAAACGTGTAGGAAAGCATGAATTTTTCATTTCAGTACGATGCTGTGTAAACACGAGAATTATATCACATCTTACCAGAGTAACGCGCTTTCATCTTAAACTATATTATCATTTACCATCAGCTGAGATAATAGTCTGGGAAAAGATTTGCATTTAAAAATTTACACCCATTACTTGAATAAAAACTTTTCTATGAGATTTAATATGAAAAATTTAAATGTTTATTTATAAAAATTAAACATTTTTACACAGAGTCAGCGTCAGTCATCGTTCACGTATTAAGCGGAGAGCGTCCAGCTGCCATGCAGAGTTCAAGCCCAGCGCCTTTGCATTTTGATCCCACAACATGGGCGACAGTCGTCACAGTGGCCACGGTAAGGCGTCGTGGGTTTAATCTTGGCCCTTACCCTTTTTACACTATAATGACGGTGCTTTTAGGTTGTTGGATCTTCTTGCTTACTGTCTACATCAAAAATCTTTTTAAAGACAACGAGATTTTAGACCAACAGGAGTTGAGATGACCAACTATGGAGTAATTATTTAGTTTCGCCCGATACGAAATATTAGCATATGTATAAGCTGCTTAAACAAAATATAGATCGAACAATTGAGGTATATCTTTGATATATGTATTTGAAATACAACGATTTCATAGTTTGTAAATATTATGTAACCTTTAAAAGGTTTTCGTATATTATTAGCTAATATCAATAGTATTAATTTCGTTTATACGCCTTATCTCTTCCTCAATATTATTTGTTTTCATAATTATACGGTTTATGTTTGTAATTGTTAGAATCGCTTCAAATAATGACCCGTTTTTCGTTTAAAACGGATTTAATGAAATAAGTGTAAACATTTTGTATATTTGTTGATACCTAACTGTCAATGTAAGCGTTACTTTTTTGTTAACATTATGATTCAATATTTTCTGTATTTACAACAAAACAAAAGTAACACCACATTTCATTTCAAGTTTAAAGAAATATAAATTTTGCAGGAGTACAAATATACAATAACCTTCCGAATGAAGTTAAGAATGCGGGGTAATTCAGTATATTTAAAAATAAACTCAAAAAATTCATCCTTAATGACATAAGTTTACTTAAATAAAATACTTGCTATACTGAAACCATCTATCTACACTATGGCAAAGTTCACATAGTCAACTGGTTTTATAATTTAGTTGTGTTAAATGTACCCTATTTAAGATTTTTCATCTAAGTGATAAGCAAATCAATTGTTTGTAAACATGTTGTAATTCTTTAAACCTATAACTAGATATTTTTAATTAGTTAATATCTTAATCATGTCACTCGTCTTGGATTTTCATTTAAGGGTTTTTATATTTGCATAAAGTGCATACATATATAAAAAAATCATTTTCTATTAGAATTTTCGCTATGAAAAGTCCATGTACTTTAATTTCTTTAAATACCTATCCAAAATAAGATTAAGCTTAAAAAAAATTAATTCGCTTAATTGAATTTTCTAATAGCGCAATAAGCATTTTATAAAAAAACGGAAAGCTGGAGATATTAATTTTGATAATAAGTGTCTTTAAGAAGATTAACGGTACGCATTTACTCTGGCGGCTTAAAGACTTTAAGCGATTATTCGCCCCTTATTCTCTTTCGTTTTTCCAGCTAACTACGTCGATCTTAATCCTGTAACAAGATTAAGAGAAAATCGATTTTGTTATTCCAATCTGGTATGAGCTGAGATTCAATATAAGGAGCTTATTCTATGTTTTGTGTATTTAAGCCAATGGTCGATCTCTTCCCCACGTTTCTGTCAAGTTGTGTAAATAGCACGGGCGCAAAACAACTGACTAGGCATAATCCCTCAATTGGATCGAGTAAAAATTCAGAATCATCACGTTCTGTTTGCACTAACTTTATTGAATTTAGATAAATGACGTTTAGGATTTGTCCAAATACTGTTTGACTGTATTGCAAAAATTGAATTAGTTTCATCCTAATAGAATGACACTCACTGGAAATTTGCCTTGATTTATCTTTTTATGTATTTATCTACAAAATATACAATTGAGTCCTTTATCCAGCAAGGACGGCTGGTTTTTCTACTATATTGGTCTAGATTTGCATATTTTATGTCCTCGGTCAGGATCGTCGAACTTTGATCTTGTGACATTTAATCACAGCTATAGGGATCACTTTATCGTCTCATTTTGAAATCTGCAGTACCTGAGTCTGCTATATAGTCACTTGGTTCAATAATCTTCTGTCTTAAGGATAACTAAGTCAGTTTCAATCGTGATGGAGATCGAGATCTTACTTTCAATTTTTTGTCTTTAAAAACAGTTTTCAATGTTTTGAAATTCATTTCAATGATATCTAAAAGATGTAATGGCATCTAATTTCTAGGCACATTCCCGATTTTTATATATTCAGAAGGGAACCTTAGATGCCGTAGATGCCTTAGAAAGTTGCTCTTCACGAAATTTTCGTAGTATTACTAATTTATTGTTTTTTTAATATACTTTTGATCAGTTTTAGGACGCATTTGGTTAAAAATACAATGATCATCGCTGGTCTAACTAATTATATTCATGAGCCAAAAAATTAGTGTAATAAGCAAAAAAAGCTGTAATTCTTCAGATCAACGTTATATTTATACATATCAGTATCAACTCGGTAATAAAAACACGGAATATGAGAAATTGCTCTCATTATAATCTGCATGAGTATATTTAAATGTCAAGTTACGTGGGGCGTAGGCCGTTATATTCTCATTAAAGCACACTCTACACAAACCTGTAGTGAATATGCGGTGCTCGAGTGCTCGGCAAAGATACTCGAGGTGGGTTGCAACGAATCGATCGAATCCAGTTGTTTAGAAATTTTCTCAAACATCTCCCCTTTTATTTCTCTTTTATTTGTCGTTACCTTTTGTTGTCGACGGGAAAATGTTTGCGATAAAATAAGCGACTTCAAAGAATGAGAAAAACATTGGCGCGTCTATGTCTATTTGTAGCATTACCTCCATAATATTGTTTAATTTATTTAAGTAGCTTATTTATTGTTTAATTTATTTAGTAAGTGGTTATTTATTTAAGTAGATTTCTTATTTTACTGGCGATTTATATACATATTAAATTGTATTATGTATTTATGTAAGTGTTGTTATTATCAATTACAGATATATAAATTGGTAAAAAGAGATTTGTTTCGTAAGTAATGTAACCATGTTTAATCTTTTATTATGTATTTACATAACATTTAACCATGTAAATTTGTTTTTAAAGTGAAACTTCTAGAGGCGCATGAGGGTAAAATTTTTACGTTTTTATACTAATTCGTTTGAAAATTAGGTGGTTTTAACATTTACAAATAATATGTGGCATTTTAATTTGCCACTCATCAGTACAGTTTAATGTATTATACATAAAATATAAAAGAAAAATATTTCATAAGTTCTCTTTTCTTAATTTTATTTAAAAACAAAATTTAATTATTAATTTCTAACATTGGTAAAAAAACACGTAGCATTTTTATTTACAATTCTTCATTTGAGATTTCAGTAAATTATTTGCTTTTTTTTCGACATATTTAATATTTTAATGACAATTAAATTCCAAATATATCTTCCTTTTCCCCTAAACCCTAAAAATTTAGATTTGTTTAAATATAAACAAGACCTAAAATCTACTTTGCCAAAGAAGTTTCACTTCTGACATGTCTACTTTGTAAACAGGCACTTTGAATGTTTTTTATATTATTTCGGCTATAAACAGGTAAGATCATGTCATCGGTTTTTTTTTTATTCTTGGTTACAACAGATGTTATATTATTCCGCCATTTATATCTGTGTAGGAAATATGACTATAATTTCAGATATAATATGTTTTATTTCTTGAAATACAAAATTGTTGCAATAATTTGTGATTTAATGATATACCCTTTAGAAACAAAAAGTAATAAAGATTCAGTGTAATTAATAATTGTTGGAATTGTCAAAGACAAATGACGTATAAATTCTTTACTATGAAATATAATTACTAGAACCTTTGTGAATAGTTCTAAACGTTAATCGCTATTATAACTTAAGGTTATTTTCAATGTAAATAGTTATAAAATATATGTAAATATTTCGGTGTAAATAAGCTTTGTATCTATAATTTTTAATTATATTAGGGCTAACGTTCACAGAAGTCGTCAATTGCCAATATGCATTTAATATGCGAGTTTTGATAACACTTCAGTCAATTTTGTTGTAGATTTTGTCATCACCGATATTAAAAGACCTTGGATAATTTATGATAAAATTATTGACGATCAAAACCTGATTACATCAAATAATACACTATAACAAAACAATTTGAATATTCCAAATGACAAGTAAATATTAAAATTCATTCGTTGATTTATACATACATAGCATCACGCCTCATTCCCATAGGGGTAGGCAGAGACAAAGTCCTTCCACTTGCCAGGATCTCGCATATCTCCTTCGCTTTTTTCATTCTCATTAAACCTTTTATACAAGTTCATCAGTTTAAAGTACTCTTGACTTAGCTCTTATTTAAAATATCCTGTACTTGATCCAGGAACGTTCGCCTTGGTCTACCCCTTCCAACTTTCGCATTCACTCTTGACTCATAAATCTTTTTTGTCAGTCCCC
Source organism: Elymnias hypermnestra (assembly GCA_015832385.1). NCBI lineage: Eukaryota > Metazoa > Arthropoda > Insecta > Lepidoptera > Nymphalidae > Elymnias > Elymnias hypermnestra. The sequence continues at coordinate 4,219,645 of JACTOM010000824.1, forward strand.
TTTCATTAATTCATTATTTGTGCATGATTTAATTTATAAATTAAAATTAATATACAAAGGACACCCTATCCCTAATGAGAGATCTCTTCCAGGAACCCTTATATATATTAAATACAAGCAAATGTAAAGTCCTTTACATGTATTATCATTAAACACTGTTTCTTTATACGTTTTGTTTTTCAAAATACTTCATTTGATTTTTTCATGTAATATATACTAACATTATTTAATAGGGTCCATTTTGTACATCTATTCACGCATTTCGCTCAAAGTAATCAAATTAAATCAACATTTGTTTAGTTACTTTAAAATTCAATCCAATGTGTGTGCGATGGCCCTAATAGACGACGCTGTGTTTAAGTTTTAATACAAGTAGAAAAAAGGGTTGTGTAATAAACTATCAAATGTAGATGTACTTAACTGTGTTACTTATTGTTTCTAAGAACATTAATAGTGTAATAAATTATTGAGAATTAAAATTTGTTTTTATTTTCAAGTATAAGAAATATTTTTTTATATAAAATGAATTTTTAATTAAATCAAATCAATTCATAGAAGAGGCCACAACAAACTCAGTTGGGTATTTTGTATATTTTTTTGTTAATTTAACCTTGAGTACATCGCACAATATTGCGCCACTATGAAAAGTCTTGTTGGTTTTTTCTCAATTCAGGATTTTTCTAATAATATTACTTTTAAGTGCAATCCTATGCCTACTACTACTAACTAACAAAGAAACGAAAAGTACTACTAAACTAACTAAGGTTGGACGCCAGGACAATTTTTGAAACGAATACTCCTATACTAGGGCTCCGGAATTGTGGCTATTGTTATGGAATTCTACCTAAACCAAGCTGCGACCACGTCAGGATTATACAGTGATGTGTTAGACTATAGCTAGTTAGGTGACAACCCAGATAGCTCTGAAATATTGGAAGTTATTGCTTAATATATTGGCAACACTTAAAAATATCAAAATCATTGTGCAATGTTACAAAATGTTATGCAATGCGACGTAACTTAAACAAGCGGAACAATCGCATGAATATAGTTTAGTAGCTGTGTTTCGTGAGGTCGTTGTTTTAAGAAAAGTATTCTAAATTGTATAGATTCAAATAGTGAAGTAATTATTAGTGTAGTGCAAGTTTTGTATATTTAAATAGTGAAAAGTATAAAAGTTATTAGTTAACGTGAGTTGGTGTTTTTATAATAGATGTTATCGATAGTTTCAAAGGGCATTGCGGTATGATTTGACAATAATACATACATAGCATCACGCCTCATTTCCATAGGGGTAGGCAGAGTTCACGTCCTTGCACTTGCCACGATCCTTGCATATCTCCTTCGCTTCTTTCCTTCTCATTAAACCTTTCATTCAAGTTCTTCGGTTAGAGTACTCTTGATCTGGCCCTCATTTAAAATGTCCTGGATTTGATCCAGGAACGTTCGCCTTGGTCTTCCCCTTCCAACTTTCCCGTTCACTCTTGACTCATAAATCCTTTTAGTCAGTCTACTTTCATTCATTCTCTCTACGTGCATCTAAGCATACCATTCTCAATGTTAGTCACTACATCTTCTTTTATACCACAACGTTCTCTTATCACACTATTTCTTACTTTGTCACTCAGTTTCAATCGCCTCATACTTCTCAACGCTCTCATCTCTACCATATTTATTTCACTTTTGTGATTCTTCTGCCATACCCAACTTTCACTACCATACAAGAGTGTTGGCACCAACACTCCTGCATGCACAGCCAGTCTGGCCCTTTGAGACACCATCTGGGTATTGATAAAGGCGCACAGAGCATCATTTACCATATTCCTTGAGTTCACTCTCCTTTCAATATCACTTTCATATATTCCATCTTTTGGAAATTTAGATCCTAAGTATACAAATTCTTTCACCTCTTCCACTTGTTCCTTATCTATCAAAATTTGACAATAAAGCGACCATTATTGTATTTCGTATTATTTTTACTAGTATTTGGTATTATATTACAAGTGACGTGAACAATACATACGAAAAAACCAACTTATCCCTTTTTGTACCACACTTAACTTTAAATTACTTATATAAAATCGAAATATACACATCGACATATTCAGCGGAACATAAAAAAATATTTGATAAAAGTATCATACAAGGTTATGATTCTGATATCAAACCTTCATTTTCTTTTATTTAAACGCTTTAAATATCTTAAATTTGATTCTTAATGTCACAATACACTGAGCTGTCAATTTACTCTATTATTTTTGTTCACCTTCAATTTTAAATATAGACGCGGAATTTAGTTATTTCCCGCGATATGTTAGTCTGATGTGAAATAAAAGCAACAATTCGTTGCAACAAAACAATATTCTTAATAGATTGATGATATCTCAAATGGGAGTGCGCTTACCAGATAGGAGGCAACTTAACTCTTACAGTTTCTACGCAGCATCGTACGGGATCACAAATCCCATTGCTTTCCGGTAGGGTGGAAACTGGCGAGGCTGTCAATGGTAATAATATATTAGAAAGAAGCTTCATTTAACTAATGGTATTCGACGTACTACGGCGAAATACTGTCGTTATAAAATATACGCTTCATTTCCAAATAATCTATATTATTATACTCATACATACAGGACCTTAAGATTTTTAGAAAATAAAAGCGCTTTTTTAGTAACAGCAATTTACGTTGACTATGTCTGAACCAATCAAACAAATATGTGCAGCAATTGAATATTTCCAGTTCAGTTTTAGTTTATAGCTTTTTCATTAAAAGTAATATAAAAAGTTACAGCTCAAATGATTACTATATTCAGAGGCGACAATTTCATCGCAGCGTATATCATATTACATGTTATCACCACTTGTTACGGTAGTATTTATTACAAATATTTACAAGTTGCTGAAAATGTAAACTTAATATAAAATGTGGCTTGTATTTATATTAGAAAATGAGAGAAATACGTAAGAAAGATTTAGTTATATAACCATTTTATATTGTAATAGTTATTAAACCGGAAAACAAAATATTCTTGACTTCTTTGCTGGTAGAATGCTAGCGATGACTCCTGGATGTCAAAATCTAAATAAATTAGAATATGTAAATATATAAATAAAACAAATAAATTCGTACACAGGGCAGTTAGCAAAATAAACATTCACGTTTCAGGCAGCGTTGGTGGAGCTTGGCCTCAAAACCAGTCCATTTCAAATCCATAAGCGTTACTTTCTTTGGAAACGATGTTTTGAGGTTTTTGGATAAGTTTTTTCCTATTAAACACTATAAAGCTTTTCTTTAGTAATCATCCTAGGTATCGAAACTATTTTTATACACTAGAAACTAAGTACAATAACGATGTAATTGTTTTCCCTCTGTAAACTAATATAGTTTAAAAGTTTCAATATAAGCAAAATTATGTTCAAGTATTCCTAAGCTCATGTTTTTCACGTGTTTCATCTGACTGCCTTAATATTAACTCTTACCATTTTCTCTTATCAATTAAATTGAATTGAATTATCTCTTTGTGATAGTTTAAAAGCTTTTTTATTGAAGTGGGTAATTAATGCTACAAAAACGCGTTTAAATTTTTTGTTAGTACAGCGTTCAAAAAGCTCGACCGACGATTGTAATGCAAATTCTCATATCTATAAATATATAAAAGATATCCAGGTATCTATTGACTCATCACAATATCTCTGGAATCATGAGGCGTAGAGACTAGAAATTTGGTAGGAATACTCCTTTTGCCGAGTAGAGGTCAGCTAAGAACAGATTTTGCAAAATACCACCCGTGATGGGGGTTGCGGGGGTATTAATTGAAAAAATTCAAATTTTCGCATTAAAAAAAGTTCAAACTTCACATTAACAATCATATCTTTTCTGGTAAGTAAAACTTAGTTTTTTTAGCTTAAGCATAAGAAATTTTTTTTTGACATTATGGAATGCATCAAAAGTAAATTTTAGGAAATTCTAAAAGGGCATTGCGACTATGTTTCTTATTTGTATAACAATTTACCTCAATTAATGAAAATGCTACCAAAACAACAATCCACGCGGACGAAGTCGAGGGTTCAGCCAGTTATTTAAGGACGTTAAATACGCGGCGAAGTATAAAATATATTTTGCTTGATCATCATCATCATTTATAAATACAAAATTTTAAACGTAAAAAGTGTGTAGAAGTGTGAACACAATAAACTAACTACTTTTATGTGACTAAATAGAGATAATGATAGAAGTCAATACTAATGGCAAAGTTATAAAACAAAAACTATTCAAAATGTCTGAATCAAAATAAATTGTTTCACTTCTATCTTAGTATTAATGATGTCGCTCATAAAGTAACAGAAATTACCTTTCCATTTCGTTAGAGTCTATCTTTATATTATAAATAAAGACAAGCAGTATTAAGAAATAATTCAAAGTGACAACGCTGTTAAAATCATCCCAAAGTTACTACAGACCTATATAAAGTCCCATTAAAAACATTATGAGCAAAATCAAACAAAGAGGAGTTCAAATCTCAGTCATTAGAGAAACACAAAGACAAAAGAAAATCATTATATTAAGTAATGTAGGCTGGAATTGAAGAGAAAGATGAGGAAAGAATTTGGGAAAGGGGATAAAAAGGAATTGAACCGTTTCTAAATAATAAAGTAACAAAGGGAATATATCTTGCTTTTGCTTCTCTCATATGTGTTGAAAGTAATCGACAAATATTCTAAAAATTGTATTTTTATTCACGACTATTATTTATATTACGCATTCATGACAGGCTTACTGGCGTAATAATGGGCCTGGCTTCGATTCCCCGCTATTAAAATTTTTAAAATCGTATTGTCTAATTTGGCTAGATCTGGATTTACGGGAGGCTTCAGCCGTGGTTAATTACCACCAGTAATCAAGCAACTAAAGTTAATGTTTGATTTTCGGTACAATACTATATTTATATAACTTATAAACCTATAACTGCCTCATTAGTCTAGTGGTTAGCATGTTCGACTACAGACATGAGGTCCTGGGTTCGAGTCCCGGGTCGGGCCAATTCAAAGTCAATATTGAGTTTTCAATTAAGATTTTCTCAATATTTGCCCGAAATTGGGAAATTGGCGGTGTGATCCACCCCCGTGCCTCTAAGAGCACGTTAAGCCATCGGTCCTCCGCCTGATCTCTCTCCGGTCGTGTCGGATTCCCGTCACATCGGATTATGAGAGTGAAAGAATAGAGAATGCACTTGTGTACTATGCCTGCCAATCCGCAGTGGAGCAGCGTGGTGGGTCTATGCTCTAAAAACCCTCGCTCCTCGGAGTAAGGAGCCCTGTGCCCAGCACTGGGACGTTAAAGGGCTGCTACTTACTTACTTTACTATATTTATAAAACTACGTCATTGATATAGTGGTCAGTTTGTTCCACTACAGACATGAAATCCTGGGTTTGAGTCCCGGCTCGAGCAAATTAAAAATCGATATTGAGTTTTCTGCTAATAAATTTTAAGTATTAATCCGAATTTGGGATGTTGGCGGTGAGCTCCACTCCCGTGCTTTAGAGAGCACGTTCGGCTGTCAGTCCAGCGCCTGATCTCTCTCCGGTCGTGTAGGATTGCCGTCCCATCGAACTATAAGAGTGGAGAAATAGAGAGTGCACTTATGTTAGCGCAAGTACTTGTATACTCTGCCTGCCAACCCGCAGTGAAGCAACATGGTGGGTCTACGCTCTAAAACCCTCTCTAATATGAGTGAGGCGGCCTGTGCTTATAAGTGGAACATTAATGGGCTAATACTTGATGATTTTAAACGCTAACCTGTCAGCTATGAAAAAAAAAATTACAGACAATTTTATATTTCTATGTAAAGCTTTTAAGAAGACTGCGATTTCAATTAGTCGCTAAGCTGTCAGCTGTAAGGAAATAGGAAAAAAGCTAAATTTAGACACTTTAGCACGATTTCACTCTATAACTTAAACATAAGAAGACGCTATAGTTGTTTGGCACAATGTCTGAAATCCTCTAAACCTCTTATACATTTCAATTTGCCTAGATTCTTTTCCTATTGGACTACAAATAAATGTAACATTTAACACTATTTCTAAACTGGTATTTCTCAGCTTACAATATACAAAGTACTCTACAATAAATATATATATATATATATATATAAAAATAAAACACCGAAAATGTTTCTCACTGTGTCCGTTATAGACTTTGTAAACCATGCAAACAATGTCCATTTCGTTGCAGAAAATCAATGCGAAAATGGTTTTATACCACTTAATTCAACTGGTTATTGTATCAATGGATTTTGATTGAGTTCAAATTTTGATAAGTTATTTCTTTCGCAATGTAAATATTTCTGATCCTTTCACAATTGAGGGTAGGTCACTAAGTATTTCCCCATATTCCCGCTCCGTCAGAGACAGCTACTTAGATATACACCTGTGCTGAAATGTATTTAAAATAAACAGTTCAATAATTTCACATCAGAAATATATAGTGTCCAATAAAATGAATAAAAATATTGCAGTGTCGAAACAAAATAAATAAAACGAATGCAAACAACAACAGTTTAAAGTTGACTACGATAACACCGTTTAAAATATGGAAATAAAAATTAAGCGACGAAAAATTATTCGCTACAATAAAAAATATACGAAATACCTCTGATACGTATTCACTGCATGAAATATTTATAACAAAATACGTACGTAAATTTCCCCTTTAGCAACTTTCAACACCTAACTAGCTCGCTTCACGGAAACCTGCTCGTTTGCCTATTTTGTATATACCTTACCTATACGTATATTTATTCTCTTCCACATTAAAGCGCACAATATCATGTAAAGTTATGAAAAGATATATGTTACCGGTAGGTGTATAAAATGATCTTGCAGAATTATATGTAAAACCTATATTTATCGGAACAATTTGTCAATCTAATCTATCAACAACAAAAATACTTATAATTGGGCCAGTCATTTCAAAGGAGAGTTACATGTAGAAGCACAGAGATATATATTATAATATATATAGTTTGACCGGTAGTGTAACCAGCACAGTTTCCGATTCCTTGGTAATTTGGGGAAATCTGTATAGAAATGGCAACCAAAATCATTTTGCAATCCACTTGATTACTTACTAAAAATGTAAAAAAGTAAGTAGCAGCACTTTTAACATCCCACTGCTGGGCACAGGCCTCCTCACTCCGAGGAGCGAGGGTTTTTAGAGCATAGACCCACCACGCTGCTCCGCTGCGGATTGGCAGGCATAGTACATAAGTGCACTCTCTATTCCTTCACTCTCATAGTCCGATGTGATGGGAATCCGATACGACCGAAGAGAGATCAGGCGCAGGACTGACGGCTTAACGTGCTCTCCGAGACACGGGAGTGGATCACACCTCCAATTTCCCAACTTCGGGCAAATATTGAGAAAATCTTAATAGAAAACTGAATATTGATTTTTGAATTGGCTCAACCCGGAACTTGAATCCAGGATCTCATATCTGTAGTCGAACATGCTAACCACTAGACCAATGAAGCAGTCGCTATTAAAAATTTAATCATATTCATTTGAACCGTTTAAAAAGAGAAAAGCTTTGTTAATATATATCCTAGCTGACCCAGCAAACGTTGCTTTGCCATAGAATAACTATTGTCGCTATAAAAAATAGGGCTTTGTGATATAAGGATGAAAATTTAGGGTTTGTATTATATGTATTTATTAATTTCACGCCATAAAAATAAACCAAAAATAATGTATTGACAAATTAGTTTTTTGTGGTGAACCACCCTTAACACTTAGGGGTATAAAAAGTAGTAATAAACCTATTCTCATATCTAATAAATAACATACATAAATACATATAAAATTTCATAAAAATTTGTCAAGCCGTTTCGGAGTAAGAATGGTTAAATGTTGACACTAGAATTTTATGTCTTTAAAAACTTTCAACACCGAAATGCTTTTAAAATTAGGTAATAGAATACCTTTTTGTATTATGTACACTTCTCTTTATCTATATGACATATTTCTTAAAGATATCTCAGATAAAAGATGGACAGAAAATAGAGTATGACCTAGGCAATAGAATAATTTAAGTCCTAAATTTAATCTTCTTTTCTTGTCGTGCCTTGCCGACTAGTGAAGGTTGACAGTCACCTTCGCATATCCCTCTCTATCCTTATCGAGGCGGAAAGTTCAGCTGCGTTTCATATACCTATTATAGCCATATTCATTCAGGAATATAGAGTAAAATACAAAACTACAAACACAAGTATTTATTTACAATGTGTTGAGAAACATCTACAGCATTATTCTGCTTCACTCATCACGTAAATAAAGGGTAACTCCGTCTAGTTTCGAAGCTAACAAATGGCGCTATTAGAAGCTAATTAGCGGAGCTCTTAGAACTTTGGTACAATAATGTTCCTTAAATCCAGTGGTTATATATTGTGACAGCAAAGTATCTTTAAAGCAGTACATGCTTTAGAGACTCGAAAATCTTATTACGAGAGCATTAAGAGAGAATCAGTGTGTAATTTTAATCACATAGGTATTTTAATATTGTTGTAACTGTTGTAATTTAAAATCTATCATTTCGTCTGCATATCCTAGAAGCAATTTTGAGGTATATTTACCCTCGAACACGTGTGGTTTCTTCTAGAAAAGTCAGTAATGGAGTGACGAATTTAAAAATTAAATTAAGTAAAAAGATTTTTATAAAGAAAACTTAAAGGATGCCACGACCGATCCATCTATTTTATAAAAAGATCCTGATAGCGAAAGACATCTAACGATCAGAGCTTATTATACCATATACTATTCAGTATAAATCTGTTTATAAATACGTAAGTGTACATGTTTAATATGTTACTTTTAATAAAATTGGCATACAGATAAACCCGATTTTAAAGGCAATTTTTTGGCACCAAAATTTAAATTAAGGATGTCTTATAAGGAATAAGAATTTCTATATTTTTTAATGGTAATATTACATTTAAACATGAGAAAATAGAAAGCAAGGAAAAAAAGATTGTGTACATTTTTTATTAGTTCTTTATTGTTTATTATTGTGATCTCACCTGATGTTAAGTGGCGATTATTGTATAGTGTCAGTATCGTACCGAAACGCAAATATTTTTTCGTGGCGGCACGTCTATGAAGGTAGTCACGCCAAATCCTTCTTTCAGCCGAGACCTTGACAAATTACTTAAAGCAATTTCCAATATTTGCTCTTTAGGGATTTGATTTGAATTCAATTTGGTGTTATCGATCTACTTCTTCCAAAAGTGCCTCTTCATTTTTTTGTATGTTGGCTGCTAACTTTTTGAGTTCATTTCTATCCTTCGCAAGACGGCTGCGGACTTTATTCCTGTCCGTTCGCGTATGTTCCGCAGGCAACAAGTCTTTCTGCTTCCAGCACGCCTTTTGACCTCAACCTTACCCATCATAATAAGTTGGAATATCCCGTACCTATCATGCCTAAGTACGTGGCCGAGATACTCAACTTTCCGCCTCTTGTTGTCACCGATCTTGCTACAAAATAATTTATACATTAGCAGGTACTCCAGAGATATGACTAATTTTACGCAGACGGAGACACATGTACCAGCTAGTACGTATATACATAAAAGTGTTCATTTTAAAAAAAAGTTTATATTGTCAACAAACCGACGCAAAAAATCCTATGCCATATACGAGCGTAACTTGTTTTCCCCCGGGGAGTTTCCGCCCCCGGACGTGATAAATATAAACACAAATACTATATTCCAAATCCGAACTTTAAATACTAGGCTGATATAACAGGTTATATAATATATTTTCTACGTTGTTTCTACTTAAAATACTAGTATATGAACAATAATCCCATCACTACATTATTATTGTATAGATATGTTGATTATTTTCAATACTTTGCAATATGTATTTATCGTAAAATACACAGTTATATGTAATATCCATAATAGTTGCACTTATCAGGAACGTGCCTATATAAAATGTTTTATTTATTATCTGATTTTAAAATAGTATATACCTTTACAAGCACATTTGATATTAAATAAAAAAGGTATCTTTTTCTTTTATTGTATATAAATGAACCATTGTCAGGGATAAGACCTTAACACAGTTTATAGAACTAATATCCATTTTGTGGTTAGAATAGTTAGGGGAACCGCCATTGCTTAGGATTGTGTCAGGATTTGTCTTCATCATTATTTTCCAATACTTTTTATGCAAGCCTAAACAAAAATTACATAATTGTTATCTGTTCCTACCAGTTAATAAACAAATATTTGGGTTTATTTATGCAAGTTGGTTTGTTTCCTGTCGCCTTACAGCATCATGCTTTGTCCTTTTAACAAAGGTACTATTAAGATAACGGTTTAGCAATTATATTACCAAAGCGGACTTATCTTTCTTTTTCCAGCGTCGTTTTATTTTTCAGTATAATTTAATACATTGTAAGTACATATTCGCTATTATACTCGTATTTCTGTTATCTACTGTCCTTATGTACCAACGTTATCGTTTTTAAGTTTTGTTAATTTCTATTAGTATAAACTAAAAATACATCGAAGCTATAGATTTATCTGCAAAATACCGCTATGACTTTAAGAATAATTCTATCTTCGTTGTAAGAAATTTCAATATAGAAATACACATAATATGACAATTTTATAATTTGTTAGCCTTTAAAAAATATTGTATTCTTTCATCTTCATCTCCACCAATGAATGTTTTTTCTCACTGCGAGATATACATTTCTCTTTTCGGCCCCTCATTTCGGGACAAAAGAGCCTCGTTCTCTCCTGGTTTGGACTTTTTTCTTCCCGGTACCATAGCAAAGACTTGTTTAACGAAATGTCGAAGGCAGCTTTAAAGGCAATACAATTGTTCAATGTTTAATTATTGATGGAACAGTCAACTCGAAATGGTTACCATCCCATTGTAAGATCGTTTACGCACTACGGGAAAAAATTACGGCAATTTCTCTGGATATTTTCAAAATGCATTATTTTCACGCGTAATATACTATTACTATATTATGAACTACTTCTTACGAGAAAAAATATTATTTATATCTCTGAAAGGTTTAATATATTTACAGTACACGTTATAGTGTTTCATAGTCATAAAAAGTAATTACTGAGTACTCTATTTTTTAATTTTTATTTCGCTATAGAGATTAATTAAACGCCGTATAAAGCAGCCAACCCATAATTTTGATTATAACTTCCCATTAATAAACAAGTGGGCTTGGGAATAAATCACACGAATGCGTTTCAACTTGGAAGCACTTAATTTTTGCCTTTAAGTAGTTTACAAGTCATTAATTTCCTTTCTAATATTTATGGTTTGAACATCAGGCCTTGCTTCCTAGTAAATATACTGTTCGTTCTTGATGATGAAGCAGGGTGGTAACAATGTCTCAGCTCTTAATTCCCTCCTCTTTCAATGAGAAGACCTATGTTATACATTGTATATCGCATTTATAGGCTAACGTGGCATGCAATACAAATTTATTACGTCTACAATAAAACTTAAATACTATTAAATCTAAAAACTTACATATATATAGATAAAAAAGAATACTAAAAAGGGGTGAATAAAAAAATACAATAAACTAACTGTTCATCAATTTACGCTTGAACTATGTGGAGGGGTCTCCAAAGATATCTAGTTATTTATTGTTGTATTGTTGGTGAACCTTTAAGCCAATCTCACAACGTTCAACACCAAAATCCAAATGTTAAAAAGAAAGATACTCTTATCTTATCAAGCTTTATACCATTGAAGTTTATATTATATTCGAGACAATATTTTTACAAGCATTCTGTCCACATAATACCTTACGGCGTAATGCGATACTTGTCAGTAAAGGAAAATCAATATAGAGAAGGCTTTCAATACATAGAGTATATGTTATTAATTCTTGTTTATTTATATAAAATGTTACTGTTACAATATTTTGTACCTTATAAAATTTCTTGAATTTTTATGAGAAACGGAGGAAGAGATGTGGATTGCATTGGAGAGGAGTGACTAGTAAAGGAACAGCAAAGAAGTACCGCTAAGTAAGGCACTTGTTTTGCGATACGATGCTGTGTAAAAACCATGAGAGGTAAATTGCCCTTCCCAGATTTTTGCGTTTCCATCTTGGACTTTACCATCAGGTGTGAATACAGTCAAGCGATAAGCTGTCAGCAAATGAAAAAAGAAGTTTAGAAATGAGAGATAAGATTTATTTTTACTGAGAAATGAATTTATGCAAGCTAGATAAAATATAACGCTCTCTCTGCTCTCTGTGGTGGGAGCAAGCAGATTGATGATGCATTAGGCTGTGACACCCCTAGATGAGTGTGACTTAAGGTTTCAGTTCAAGTAGAATAGACGGACAGAACTCTGACTAATAGCGCCCCTTCTTCTCTCTCTGACAAGGGTAGTAGCAGTCCGTCTATCTGCAGGATGACAGCATTCCAGAAGGCAACTATCTTTCAACCTGAGACACTAATGTGCGTAGCACCCACTTTTCCGAGCTTTTCCACTTGACCCTATTTCCCAGGCAATAGAAAAAATGTGTCAAGTGGAATTTTTGTGTTTTATTTCTAGTGTTCAGATGAGATCCACGCCTAAAACAATGGATATCTATGTGACACGGATGGCTTTCCTTTAGACTGGTGCAAGTGTTAACCGGACATAGATGTTTCGGTAAGTACTTGAAACAGATAGCGTGGCGTGAAGAGCTACCTGACTGTCATCAGTGTGGTGCGTCTGTTGATGCGGCGGACCACACTGTGGCAGAATGTCCGGCTTGGTAACCGCCATGACATCGTCTGGTGTCCCTGATCGGAGGGAATCTCTCATTGAAAGCGAAGCGAAAGTAAAGGCGGCAATGGAAAGAAAAGGAAAAAGTGCTGCTGACACCCCGCCCCTTTGAAGAAGGAGGAGTTTTTTGAACGCCTTTTGCCTCCTCCTTAAACCCCCATTGTCGGCTGCATCAGGAAGTGTTAGAGCGAATGCGCAAAGGAGCCTCTAATAAATCCAATTCAAATTGATAAGGATGTCGTTTAGTTTTAGTGGGTATCCTGGCCAAGTTAGCGAGCCTTACGCTGCCTACTCTTGAGCCTGCCACAAGGGTAGGTACGTAAAAGCATTTCCCAGCTGCAAAAAAGATGAGATTACTTTAAAAAAAAAGTATTCCTACAAGTCTGCTGTCTGTCCTATATGTAAATAAAACACTCGATTAAAAATCAATGGTTGTTAAATTGATGTTTAAATCATATGTCTTAACTTGCTTCCTATCAGAAGCAAATCTCTTAGTTTTATGCTTTCAATACGTTTATAGAATTGTGTTTTATTTATCTAGTACTAGATAACTTTGGAACCATGTATATTTTATTAAGTTTATGTAGACACCCCAAACGGATGGATATTCCTAACATAATTATCGTAAACAAAAAGTAGAAGTGTCATTTCCCTTGGGAAAGTAGGAGGTCAGAGTATAAAAGTTGTCGGTCATTTTGCTCTCTCAACTCATTTATCGTAAAGTTTGCCATGATATATGTAGTTATCTTTACACTAGAGTCTCGGGCCGTGTTTTACTAAATTAGTCGAATAACTATAATCATTTCGGCTGTTCATATTTTTGGTAAAATTTTTCAGAACATCTTTTTAAATTTCTATGATAGATATAATACCTTTGATAGCCTTAGGTTGTCTTTGACCTTTACAAATTTTTAACGAACATGCTAAATTATAATTTTGACAACTCATTCTTTAACCATGACCGATTTTGAAACGGATTTTCATCCCCCTTTACACTGCGGTCGTAGCCCAATATGAGCTTAACTTGGTTTGGTCAGTATTTCTTATATATTTTAACGTTTAGCGTAATAAAGTTATAGAACAAAAGCAAAAATTTTGCTCAATAATTTCCATTGCATTATGTTGTACTAACATTTTTTGATTGTTAACATTTCGTTATATTTGTACAGGCTATCCATGGATTTCATATTGTCAATATATGCAAACGTTACTATTAATTCTGTTTTTTATTTATTGCACTATGATTGTATTGTAAGTAAGAATATCTAATTAGAAACCGCAACGTTATCTGCAGTTCCGTAACACGCCCAGTGCCGACGTAACAACGTTCTCTTTGTATTAAAGCCTTTGTACTCGTAGACCAATTAGCTGTTTTGCCGTGGTTTTCGAGATTTACAACACTACTATACCTACTGTTACAACAATTCCTTCATTATTACATTTTTTTTTATTTTGCTTATGGTATGAACTCAATGTTGTAATTGCAAAGTGGATGATACTTAATAGAAAAGCTAACATACTATGATATGAAGTAGTTTTCGATACAAAGAAGCAGACTTAATAATTGATAAAAACAGCAATAGATTTTCGTCGCTGGCGTAATGAAGTGAACACTTGCTTTTTTAGCAAAGCTCCCGGCTGGAAACCCTATAGAAAACATTTCTGAAATTGTATTTCTAATTTATCTTAATTAGTAGGTGGTTTCGGCCGTGGCTATTTACAGCCAAAAACATTCCGACAAGCATAAAAAAATATTATAGAAACAACCATTACAAAAAAAAAGTTTTATTATGCTCATTTATCAATTATATTGATCCATCCTATGATTACGACGACCGCGGGAACGGCTTCTCCCGCAACTACCTCAGCATACGCGATCACCCTCTCTCCCACCTGTCACGGCCCCATGTGCCTGTGGGGTGGGAGAGTCGTACAAAATGCCTCCCCAGAGTTTGCTGACGACGAAGGACCGTAGATTGAACCCGCAAGAATCGAAGGTAAAAGCCTTAGGGCTTTTATCTTCGATTCTTGCGGGTATTCGGGATCTTAGGATTCCCAATACAGCCCACTGAAGCTGGAAGTATTTATTTGATTCTAAACCCCTCCCCAACAGTACTAATTTTTAAAAACAAGGCTTACAATGTATAAATTCTATATTGTATCGTAATAACCTTTTATTGCGTAATAAAGTAAACTTAAATTTTGTTCACGTTTCGTTGATAGGGTGATTATAAAGCAAGTACGCGATTCAGCACTTTAATATTTGCTAACTTAAGGGCACCCTTGCAATTTCTCTGACTTATAACAAAAGAAGTGATGGCTTCATATGCTCAAATCTGTTAGGGAAAGGAAACCTACTACTCACTTTGTTAGGAATTATTTTTGATAAAATGGTCATGTAGGTACAATTCCTCAACGATTAGCGAAGATATACAATATGAACATTGAGACAATACAAACGTTGAGATCGATATTAATAAAAAATGTTTTACCTATTGTTACCTTAATGAAAAACGTGGATTTAATTGATTCCCTTCTATAGTATTGAAAAATACAATGTTTTTCTACAAGCCTCATCTAAATATATAACAAAATTGTTACAATTTGTTTCATCTTGATACATTGAAATGAAATATTTTACGTAAGGTTCTAATATGTATGGCACTGTATTATTTTTCATAAAATAAATTTAACAATGAATCTTATTATAAAAACTGTATTAAAATCAAGAATCATACACTTGAAGTTTAAAAATGTATTTGAACTTGAGTAAAAGTGTTAAAACATTCAAACAAAATGTACAATATACAGGAAGAATGTGAACTAATAGTAGCAATTTAAAAATAATCGATAACTAATAAATTGTAAGCAGAATCGTGAAATTTAATCATATATTAAAATTCTTTGTGAAAACATATCGTATCCCTTTCCGTATCCCGTTTTCGTTTTGTAACTTTGTGAGCTCAAATATTCATGATTTAGTCATAGGATTATTATGGGGACGTGCGCGATTTGCAATTTAGCACTTTTGTTGCAAAGGAAATATTTTTGGGTCTCGTGACGTCATAATACCGATAACAAACATTTATATTCCTTTTAATAAGCAGCACAAAACTTAAAACCTACTTAGAATAAAATAATTTATAATACAGGATATCGAATACAATACTTGGCTGATTGAATTGAAATTAGGGACCTTGTTAGTAAGGTGGTAACAAGCCACATCCACCAGTTTAGACTCATACAAATTAGATAATTATATTTCCTAAATATACTCTACAGGAAATCGAACCAAGAATCTTTATTGGCGAAGCGAGTACACCATTGCGCCAGGGAAGCCTTCCGAGATGGCGATCTCTTTATAAGCGTATAAAATAAAATATATTCCTTAGTGTAATATACTTACATTCTTTATATAATTATCTTATATCAAAGTTACTATCAAGGTGTGACATAATATACAAAAGGATTTTTTTAAAGTTAAAAAGCTATTAGTTACTCGGGCATAAGTCATAGTTGCCATCCCAAGCTCGGAACGCGAAATTTTTCCTTCAAAGTAGTTTTATATAACGGACTTAAAATTTAAGCTGAGTTTCTAAAGTTAGTTGTAAAGTAGAATTTTATGTGGGGGAAAAAATAGATTAAACATGCAAAATAATACTTTTTGTTACTTATTTAATAACTACGAAGATTATTTTTTCTTTTATCATGTTTGTATGTATTAAAACACAATTTTTTATGTCATACTGGATTAAAACTGAGTGACAGTATAAGAAATAGTGTGATAAGAGAACTTTGTGGTATAAAAGAAGACGTAGTGACTAAAATCGATAAAGGTATGCTTAGATGGTTTGGGCATGTAGAGAGAGTAAAAGGAGACTGACAAAAAGGATTTATGAGTCAAGAGTGAATGCGAAAGTTGGAAGGGGAAGATCAAGGCGAACGTTCCTGGACCAAATCCAGGACATTTCAAATAAGGGCCAGGTCAAGAGTACTCTAAACCGACGAACTTGTATGAAAGGTTTAATAAGAATGAAAGAAGCGATGTAGATATGCAAAGATCGCGGCAAGTGGAAGGACGTGGTCTCACTTCAGAAAAATAATAACACAATCCAAAATTATTCAACCTCATATAAGGACACAGCATGAATGATGCTGTGGCAGCACAAAATATAATTATAACATTGACTAATTTAACCCGTTCTGTTTAATTACAAAAAGTTATCTTCTAAAATTGGCTTTAAGATTATGCCACTATTGTTTCATAGGTGCTATATGTTCACGTCTTAAAACTGGTGGTCTTAAAACTCTCATATTACTTACACAAACAGATTTATTCCTTTTTATTCTAAATTATTATTTTTATATTGTCAAATGTAACATATCATAAAATAAAAATATATTATTCATTTAAATCCATATGCATTCAGACAAGAGGTGCATGTATCACGAACACGAATGCAAAATTGTTTTTTCAGAGTCCCACGTCAAGTTTATGTGAAATATAGAATGACAAAACGACAACAGCAGTCACTGGAGCATAAGTTATACACTGCTCAGTAAACAATATGTAATTAATAAAATATTTTAAATTTATACAACAATGCGAGGTGATGAAAATAAATAAGTAAACGTTTTAAACCGCGCGTTTATACTTAACTAGCTGAACCCGCGTCTACGTCTATGAGGAATGTTTTTTTGGTAGCATTTTCGTTAATTTAGGCAAATTGTATTACAAATGAGAAACACACCCGCACTGCCCATTGAGGTTGGAATTTCCTAAAAATTTACTTATGATAGATTCTATTATGTCAAAAAAAAATTGAGCCAGTTTTACATACCATAAGAGATAAAGTATTTAAATGTGATTTTTTTAAATGTAAAAATTTGAATTTTTTATATAACTCCCGAGCAAACCCCCTTGCGGGTGGAATTTTGCAAAATCCGTTTTTAGCTGACCTCTATTCGACAAAAGGAATATTCCTACCAAATTTCAAGTCTCCAGAGGATAAAAAGCGTGGGAGCGAATGAATTGCTCTAATATAAATAGAATAAATCAAAACTAAATATGTTGTAATGATGGTGAGAATAAAAAACTGACAGTAACTTAAGATTCTAAGTCGTTTTTCATATCATCAAACGCACATTGTACATAGTTATATTGAACGATTCAAAAGTGCTGTAATAGTCTACTTGAATAAAGAATGTTTGACTTTGAATTTGATTTTGATGTTATATCCTCCTATTTAAAACCTGGGACAACGATTTTTTTAAGTCACATATCTGTTAAAACATGATGCTTAATAAACCTTCATTAGCTCAAAATAATTTATCTTTGAAACAATGTCTTAGGATTTTATACTTAACTCTTTATATATGGGGCTATCGATGTATCAAAACTTTTTTTCAATACGTACTAATAAATAACACTCTCCTTATATATGACCTCATATCTATATGTTGAACTATATACACCGGCATATTTAGCAGAACATAAAAAATAAAGGTTTGATATCAGTATCGTAACCTTATATGATACTGATATCAATTGTTTTATATGTTCCGCTAAATATGCCGGTGTGTATATTAAAAATACTTTTTTATTATGTATTCAAGTTAGAATATATGATAACGTTGTACTATAAAAGAAGATATAGTTGCCAAAATTCTGAAAGGTATGCTTAGATGGTTTGAGCACGTAGGGAGAATGAATGAAAGGAGACTGACAAAAAGGATTTATGAGTCAAGAGTGAATGGGAAAGTTGGACGGGGACGACCAAGGCGAACGTCCCTGAACAAAATCCAGGACATTTTAAATAAGGGCCAGGTCAAGAGTACAAGGCTTACCGCCGAAACAAAGAGATTTGCGTTCCGGTACGATGCTGTGTAGAAACCGTAAGGGATATGTCGCCTCTTACTAGACTAGCGCGATTCCATCTTAGACTGTATAAATAAAAAAAAACCCTCTAAACCGACGAACTTGTATGAAACGTTTAACGAGAATGAAAGAAGCGAAGGAGATATGCAAACATCATGGCAAGTGGAAGGACGTGGCCTCGTGGTATGTACTCGTATGTATGACATTAATTCAGATTTTTCAAACATTAATTAAATGTATTTTGCCTAAAATTATTCTCGAAAGACAATGTAAAATATTTGAATGTTCCTTTGTGTGTAATTGGTATAAAAAAACACTATTGCACATAAGTTTATAAAAAATATGCATTTTTTTAAATATTTTTATTGGTCCGAAAAAGGCGGCCTTATCACTAGAAGTGATTTCTTTCAGGCAACTAATTGTGTGAAAATGCACAATTATTGAAAATTGGTTTGGTGTACAAAGCATTAGTTAGTATTTACTTAATACAAACACGTTTGTATACTTAATACATTTTGTCTTAAAGGCATGTCTGCTTTTGTTTATATACATAATTCTGTTAATATTTATACAATTTATTTCTCCTGAGTAATCTATTTTTAAAATAACTTACTACGAAGTGCTGAACCGACGCAGACCGTGATAGCCCTATACAGATAATTGTTCAGAACGACGGCTACGATATATGTAGATATACAAACAGTACACAGCAGACTAACGTGTTTGCGGTGTTCTGTAGTCTGTAGTTCATTAGTTAATTGGTGAAGGTATCAAATCACTCAATTTTGAGTCCAGGTAACAAGGACAATCGAGTGCGCCAGCCTCAAGTTTTTGATATATTACAGTATTGTCACATAAAGGACTTGTCCTGTAGAACTCAGATTATATGTAGTACTCGTGTGAACCATTAAGTCGTAAATTCCGTCTTGTCATTATCACTTACCATTAGGCGAGATAACAGTCATACTAACCTGTCAGCAATAAAAAAATATTATTGTACGTATGATGTTAGTTTATAATTTATATAAAAATGAATCTCTATTTCGCGGCATCATATGTGAACGGTTATTTTGAATTTCCCCATATCGTTTTTTATTGAATTTTTAGAATCAAGAGATGAGTCATATAGAAGAAAAATTAAGAAAGTCGCGTGCAACCTCATAAACAAAAGAAAAAGTAACATGTTTAATGTAACCTTCTTAGTGCTAGCAATGCCCCTTGGCTTCACTCACGTACGACACCGAACTTGCGGTAATGGAAAGTCTACTAAGTCGGACTTACTTTCTTAGATTGACATTTT
Organism: Elymnias hypermnestra; assembly: GCA_015832385.1. Taxonomy (NCBI): domain Eukaryota; kingdom Metazoa; phylum Arthropoda; class Insecta; order Lepidoptera; family Nymphalidae; genus Elymnias; species Elymnias hypermnestra. Next base: position 4,239,641 of record JACTOM010000824.1, read on the forward strand.
TTAACTAGTTAAATCGTATAGATTATATCTTTTGGATTGAATATCCGATTTTAATAATTTTATAAAGTTTTAAAAAGTATTTTACAGGTATTGAAACGGTCTTTAATATGATATTATTAAATAGGCTGAGGATTAAAAAGAGGTAAGAGTTATAAGATTTGATTATTGTCGGCACTTCTATTTACTTTTAAAATATAAAGAAGTAGTTATATTGACATAACTACAGCAGTTGGATATCATGAACTTTTTTGCAGATTATCAATAGTTTCCGCAGCGTCCGCGATATCAAATGTTTTGTTTCACATCTTGGGTTAAATCAATGCATTTTTCTTAGGGATCCCTTTTTTTAAAGTAATATAACCTATGTCACTCAGTGAAAATGCAGCTTTCAAATAATGAAAAAAATTTTGAAATCGGTCCAATAGTCATTGTGTGAAAACGTTACAAACATTATACATACATACATACATCCAAAAACCCAAATATTTCCTCTTTGTAATATTAGCTTAGATAATAGAAAAACACTATGTTCTTGAGTAATTATTTTTTTTTATAAATAACACCAATTCAATATTCATAAGACAGAACAAAGTCTGTCGAGTCAGCTAGTAGAATATAAATGAACATACATTAAAAATGTATAACTATTTATGTAGAACACGGTATACAAAGGAACATTGTTTGGGTAAAAGCAAATATCACCACGTTGTTGAGCGACATATCTAAGAGATGACAAATGACTTCCTGCCACGCGTCCACACGTCCAGTTCGGTAAACCGCTGAGAAGTTACCCCTATTTGTTTTACGCTACAAATATGGAAATAAAATCAAGTTTTATTTACATAAACAGGTAAACTGGTAAACTTAGCTGTTTATTGGTAAGCCGACGTATTTAACATGCGTGTATATAAACTCAACCTTTGAGTTTTACAACACGCACTTAATTAATTACACCACAATTTTTACATTAAACTGCCTCTTAAAAAGACATCAGCAGATAGATTATACACAAAATCACATTTCACAATAATATTTCCGAATTCCCACAATATTAAACGAGCTTTAATCAAGGGCCGTACGTAATTAAATCGTCAACAAAATAAATATTTTCAATAATAACAAATACACATATGCCCCCTAATATGTTGGAGATTGATAATAGCAATTACTGAAGTTTTACTAACCCAAAACTATGAGAAAATAAGTTATAGGTACATATTAGCTCATCCAATATTCAGCAATAATAAGAGGCACAGTACTTTTCCTAATAAAAAGCAGCCCTGTGCCTCTTATTATTTCCTTTTTTATACACCTACATACTCACGCACATGCACACTCACACACCTAAATACACATTCAGACACACTCAACACACACACGCATCCACATTTGAAGACATAACATTGCCCTTATTCAGGGTATTCTTAAATTTTATTGTATTTTCGTTGCTCTCTTAACTTAGTATGTACTTTTTTATTTTTTATCTTCTTGGAAGTAGAGCGATGCACTCAGAAACACGGAATTCCATGTAGTACAGGAGTCCTTGCAATTAATATAGTATTCAATAAAATTATATTTATTATTATTATTATATATAATATTTAAACCAGTTTACAGTATACGTATTATATGGTGATACTTCTGAATGAGATCAATTAAAAAATTAAATAAAACCCTCCCTAAGAAATGTCAAATGTCTCGAGTATTTATTTTATCATTGCAATGTTATGTCAATTTAGTTTATTCAAGTTCGAACAATGCCTTCAGTCATTTATATCGTGTAAGTAATCTAAGATAGTATCACGCTAGCCTGGTTAGAGGAAATTTGCCTTTTTGTACACACAAGCTTGTACACAGCATCGTCTTTAGACCCAAAACCTCCTACTAACGAAGCGAGTACTCGGACGGGATCTGGATCATCGCAGATTGTGCCGTGGGGAACAGCTAGTATCCAACATTATTAACATAAAAAGCACCCTAAATAAAAAAATGTATAGAGTTCATTTATTACACATAAAGCAAAAGTATACGTAGGTACATACGTCTAAATAAATAAACGTATTAGAAAAATATGTATACAGTACGATTGAAGGCAAATACGCGTAAAAAAGGCACTTGTGACGGAAACCAATATCTCATTTTACAAATCCACTGCTATAGTGAAAGAGAGCGGTAAATAGTGTAGCGATAAATGCTTGTCAAACGCTAGTTATTTATATTATACTGCTACATATATAACAAATAAGAACATCAGAAGACGTTCTAGAGATGCCAGAGGTTTGACGGCCTCGCTGGCACAGTGGTGCGAGCATTCGCTTTGTTAGCAGAGGTCCCGGGTTCGATCCCCGGTATAACGAATTTAGATAATTGTATTTTCTCATTTGTCTGAATCTGGACTGGTGGGAGGCTTTGGCCGCGGCTAGTTACCACCCTACCAGCAAAGACGTATCGCCAAAACAAAGACATTTGTGTTCCGGTACGATACAACCATAAGAAGTATATCGCCTGTTACCAGATTAGCGTGCTTCTATCTTAGACTGTTTCATCACTTACCATCAGATGAGGTCACAGACAAGCACTAATCTGTCACCAATAAAAAAAAGATGCCAGAGGTAAGTGATGATACAGTTTAAGACGGAAATGCGCTAACCTCGTACCGGAACTTTAATGCGGTACGTCTTTGCTGGTAGGGTAAGTAAATAAGAAAATTTAATTTCCTAAATTAACCCCAACGGGGTTTGAACCTGAAGTAGCAAAACGAGTACTCGCACCACTGCGCCGGCGAGACCGTCGAATAATTGAATAATCATCAAGTACTTTGAAGGATAATTAAGACCATAAAAATGATGAAGTGATTATAAAGAACGACACCAGACTGTGTTATTTGTGGATTTTTCTCAGAACAGGGCGCCAAGAAATCCTATTAACAATGCATTTTAAGTCGTTCTGTAACATCAACATCGGTCGTATATTAGAAATAATATGTGGAAAAAATAGATGTAGATATACTGCGAAAATTTCAAAATTTCGCTTTAAATCATGAGCACATGCTTTATTTAAGTTTAGCAGTTCCTTTTAGAGTACGTTAAGCCAATTTTGGACCTGCTCTTCTTCCGGTCATGTTAGATTGTCGTCCCATCTGATTACATTATATAAAAGGCAAAAACGGGTTTTATTTTATAAGGTAAAAACTGTTTTCACATTTGCACACCATAACTAGCGAAATGCCCCATGCTTCAAATGGCTAGTAGAGATTATTATGCTTACATATCATAGTACAGCATGAGCTTGATGCGTCAAATATGTAAATTGATTAAAATGTCACATAATATCTACATTTTGAAGTAATTCAATGTATTTTGTTATACAGATATTATAAACAAAAAACACTTTCCAAAATATTTTTGACACATTATTTTATTGTAGATCTATTAAAGAGAATTATCACGTGCCTTTTTTTTGTGTATCTAAGAGATTCCTCTGCTTTTTTGATTAAATCTTCCAGGTTGATTGATTTTTTCCATTCCAATAATTATCGTCACATATCAATCAATTTAAACAAAACCTTAACTTACTAATTATATACCAAAGCTTTTCTTAAAATCACGGTATCTGTTGGTGACAAATGCGTATAATGAAAATCCTTTCAGTAGTTCTTGAGTATATCGTCAACAGGCAGATAGACAAGGCGGAAGACTTTGTATTGCAATATTTAAGACTCTATCAATGAGATTTGCAGATGTAATTTAGTTGATAGGGTATTAATTACTAAGACCGATAAGATCAATTTTTTTTTTTATTTGGTTTATTAAACGGGTGAAATCTGTTAAAAGTATGTTTACATTCCAATAATCTTGTTATAGATTTCACCTTCTCGAAACGAACACGGCTTGCTTAAACCATAAGAATAAACTAAAAACAAAGAATAACTATAACACTACAATGGATATTATTAGAATGTAAACTACAAAAAAAAAATTAAAAACTAAAGAATACAATAAATAAGGAATGGAGGTAATACTACAGTAGCTTACTCTTAAGGGATTGTCTAAACGAGGCCACAGAACCAGAAAAAATATCACAGACGTTTCTAAATTTGTTCAATAAAGAACTTATCCTATTAATGGCACTGTGTTTAGCTAAATTCGTGCGACAAAATGGCAACGTGAAAGTTTTTTGATTGCAGAAGCGACTGCCTGAGCGAGGCACAGTAAAATTGATGCGTTCTAAGATGTCAGGAGAGTCTATAAGGCCGTTAATTATTTTATCAATTTTCGTATAAATAGTTAACTAATATGCTAATAGTTCTATATGCCCATAGGTAAAAAAGGAAATAATTTATACGTATTTTACAATATTTTTTCATGAAACAAATCTGACCTGTTAAAGTAATACCTTCCTGAATGCCTTGGGGAACACCTGAAAAATTGCCAAAGTTGAGGAGACATCTGGCCTATAAAACAAAGTTTAAATGACGAGGTAATATGTTTGAAATGTTTTATCACAAAGGGAAATGTGTGAGCAGGTGAATATTCCATGTAAAATCCAAAGAAAGATATAGAAACATGACTTTTCATACCTTCAATTAATTTTTTTACTTTACTTTGCGTCTAATTCAGATTATTTCAGAGTTTACACATTAGGTATATATAATATTTTGTAGAAAATATTACACGGGTCAATACAAGATTAAAGTATAAAATTTTGATAGTTCAGATTAGGGGTGGGTGCCACATATCATTAACTTTACTACTAACGTTACTAACGGTGCGTGTGTCGCGTCGAAGTTCGTTAAGTTTTTGTGGTATTTTATAAACTATGAGTGTGTATAAGATTATTTGTGTTTATTATTATATAAGTGCTATGAATAACAACGAAAACCCTTGAGATAAGTTTTAATTTTTGAGATATGAGCCTATAAATATAAGACGGACTTTTTTCACTATCTCAAAGTACAGCGCCACATGACGCTACACCAGTCTTAATTTACTCAACAAAAGATAACATTCTACAGTTTAACTATTAGCAATCATAAAAATCATTACATTTGGTAGACTTTCAAGAACATTTATGCCCCAACAGCCACTTTAACGTTATTTGACGCGCGGGGCAAGCGACGCAAAAACGTCCGCACGGGGGCGGTGTAAGCGACGGTTATTTCTGTTAAAAATCGCGGGCTTCGCTGAGTGTTAGTTGGTATTCTGGTACGTGTCTAGCTCACTAGAAGGAGGGTAGGACTCATGCCACACTTCCAACCGATAGTTGGGGTGCGTAAATGCATTTCCCAGTGTAAATAAGATTAAAATAAAAAATTGTTACCACCAAACGCAGCTGATTCATTACATTTTTTTTTTAATTTAGATCAATAACAGAACGTCACTCGGTACATACAGATGTGTAAAATAATGGGTATTGTACTAGGACATATATTATAAATGAGGAAAATTTAAATCTAAACACGAAGAAAAGTAGTAATATTGACTTAACGAATGATCGTCCAAGTTTATTCAGGAAACAACTAATACAGAAAACTGACAATGTGTAGATAGCTCAAACTGTTAATGCAACCTTCAATAGTACGCTTCTACATGTAATTGTTATAGTAAGTCGTGGTTAACGGTGCTGGTGCACAAACGAGTTATATGACTTATTTGTGAATATTATTTTATTATATCCTTTTATTTGTGTACTGTTTGTTGACCCTAATAAATAAAAAAAAAATCTAAAAAGAAAGTAAAATAAAATGTTTAACCTAATGTTCAGTAGAATATAGTTCCTTTTATATGGTATATATAATAAATGGGATTGTGTGTTGTTTTCCTTATTCGACAAAAAGGTACATAAAAATCATCTAAAGTTATGCTGCTCCTAATTATTATAATAATATTGTTACCTGTATAAATGTGGGTGTGAATAATTTTATAAAGATGATGATGATATTTCCCGTCTAATCGGTAACAATGGTATATTAAAATGTTTGACTTATTTATCAAATTTTTCCTAGTTAGAAACAGTCTCAAAGCCACCCTCCTCAACCTCACACACGATACTATAAGTCAAAGATATCAACACCGACTACTAATTAACTCAGAAGCATAAATCCTCTTTAGCGCTTTGCATGCCGTCTGCTCTCTGTACTTCGTCAATATAATAATTATATTGCACTCCGTTAGGAGCATGATCCTGGGGTGTATGACAATATTATTCAACACGTCAAGAAGCTAATAGAAAGTATGATAATATGTAAATAAAATCATTCGTCTGAAATTGTATCTGTCTTTTTATACTATATTAAAATATTTTCCTCGTTTTATTATTAGTGACAAGTTAGCGCTTGACTGTAATCTCACCTGTAGTGGCAAGTGTTGATACAGTCTTATTTGGCAGCACGATATCTGGTAAGAGGCAATTTACCCCTACTGGTTTATACACGACTTCGTACCGAAATGCAATTTTTTTGTTTTGCGGTACGCCTTTGTTGATAGGATAGTAACTAGCCACAGCCGAAGCCGCCTACCAGTGTAAACTCAGACAAAAAAGACAAAACCGGGATCTCTGCTAGGAAATTGAATACTCGCAAAAAATTAAAAGGACAAAGAAACTAACTACTTAATTTCTTAAAACTACATTTAAACTATATTTTTCATTTGGTATATTTAATTTAAAAAACTAAGTTATTTCATGCATATAAATACCGATACATAGAAGATGAAATTTTACAATAGGACTTCAACGTTAAATGTAACAAAGACTAAGTCTCAAACGTAACATGTAATCCTATTAGGAAAACGGTGAACGGAATTTAAGCTTGTAAAACCGTGAAACATTGTAGCTACGTGTAAAATGTGATATGGTTACGAAATAAAAGGCTTTAATTAAGCAACTTCGTTCTACTATGAGCAATATAAATATACATTTAAGTACGTTTTGTTAGTGTTATACTAATAAAGTAACACATATACTAATACTTAAAAATAAGACTATTTGATCGTTGCTTAGTAAAAATTAATAACAATAATGTCATGCTGTGCGACCATATAGGGTCTCAATAAAATTTATACATCTATTTAGTAAAAGTAAAGTAGTAGCAGTCCATTAACGTCCCACTGCTGGGTTTAGGCCTCCTCACTCATATGAGAGAGAGTTATTCGAGCATAGACCCACCACGCTGCTCCACTGCGGATTGACAGGCAAAGTACACAAGTGCACTCTCTATTCCTTCACTTTCATAGTCCAACACGATCGGAGAGAGATCAGGCGCAGTACCAACGGCTCAACGTGCTCTCCGAGGGTGGATCACACTGCCAAATTTTTCCCAGCTTCGGGCAAATATTGAGAAAATCTTAGTGGAAAACTCAATATTGATTTCTAATTGGCCCGACCCGGTACTCGAACCCAGGAACGCATGTCTGTAGTCGAACATGCTAACCACTAGACCAATGAGGCAGTCATACATTTATATATTAGTACTTAAGTAGCCGACACAGGTCACAATATTTGATATATTGTGACCTGTGTTGGCTGCCTTAATAATAAATAAAATTTGCGTTCCTTTACGATAATGTGTAGAACCGATAAGGTAAATTACCTCTTACCAAGTTAGCGCGCTTCCATTTCAGACGATAACATCACTCACCGTCAGGTGAGATTACAGTCCAACTCTAACCCGTGTACAATAGAAATGATGTCTCTAAAGGTGTTCCGTAGACATTGTGAAATCATGCAACCAATATGTTTCGAACCGGTTTCAATAGAAAGGCAATATAATTAGTGCAAGGATGGTTTAAAACCGCAAAACTAACTCACTCATCAATGAGGTTTTCAAAACTTTCCCATCGATGTGCTTCAAACCAGTTACTTTATGAAGGCAATAAATGAAAAGATGGTTGTAGGCTACTAAACCCAGTCACTCATCACTAGATTTTCAGAACTGTTTGCGACTGGCCTAAAATTCTATAAAGTGCCTACTTTCACAATGTCATATGATATTCCTACATCTGTGGCAACGTGGGTTACAACTATGATAATAAATAACGTGAAACTTTTCACTATCCCATCAAAGGGCGCCATCCATTGATAAATTTGTGAAGAATGAACATAACAACCCTTTTTCCTAAGAAATAAACAATTAGATTTTGTAATATCACACTCTTCGCTAGTTTCAGTATATATAAAATGTGATATGTTACGCAAGCCAGGTTTATATTATTATTATTTTATAATGTTTATTAATACTTCGCAGCGTTCGGAAAGCTACGTAAGATCTTTTCTTCCAATATCCCTCAGTGCCAGAAGACCAAAGTCTTCAAATAGTCTACGGATTGGAAACATGGTCGCTAACTAAGAGCCTCATTCCAAAGCTCAAAGTCACATAGCGCGCGATGGAGAGGGCTGTGCTTGGAGTTTCTCAACGTGATCAAATCAGAAATGAGGAGATCCGTAGTAGAACCAAAGTCACCGATATAGCCCTAAGAATCACGAAGCTGAAGTGGTCCAATACCACAGGGGTGCCTAGTCCGACAAACCGATGGACGTTGGGATTCTAAGGTGCTGGAATAACGACCCCGCACCGGAAGGCGCAGTATAAGGAGACCCCCAACAAGGTGGACCGACGACATAAGAAGGGCCGCCGGTAGTCGCTGGAGCCCGGAGACACAAGATCGGGCACAGCGGGCATCATTAGGTGAAACCTATGTCCAGCAGTAGACGTCCATCGGTTGAAGAGAGTGTGTGTGAGAGAGACAGAGGGCAATCGTGAGAGGTGTCAATGAAGTTGCATTTATAGATATTGACATTATAATCATATTTGGCCTAGTTGTTATCATATAATATAAAGTAGGTCATACAGGCAGCTTTAGACAAATTCAAGGTTAGTAATGGTGAGTAGTAAATGGTAAAAAAAGGTTTATATCTTCAGTCCCGCTTTACTGTTTTTGTAGCTTTGCAAATACATTAAGTTTTAAATGTGGAGTTTGTGTGTGTAACCCGTTTTAAGAATTGAAGTAGTGCAGGTATTCATTTTTGATAGCGCGCTATGAACTTTGTGTGTGTAGCTGAATGAACAACTTCCAGGAGCTGTTTTTTCTTTCAATATTCGTCAACGACTAACTCTCCAATTGCCCACACTCAACAAGAAAACTAGTGTTCGCACCAATTGGACAACCAATTAAAAAAAAAGTCAATACGCCATCTTAATTAAACATTACACAGATACCTCGATAATACTCAATTGACACCAAAATATAATCGCACTGATATACAAAACACTCTTACTTCAACAAAATTTGATTGTCTCAAATAATTCAGGTCTCAAATAATAATATAACCCTAACACGTGTAAAGGAAAATAGTATAAATTCTACCAAATTATTTTTATGTAATTCTGTGTTATGTAATAATAAAGTGTTATGGATTTTTTTTTAATAACGTTATCCAAACACATTCATTTGTTATTGTCAGCGGTGGTTTATTAAATAAATTTCTCTCTCTCCCACTCTCTCCCAAATGATGAAACAATTTCACAATAACCACACGTTCTTATTCTAACAAAACACGAGTTTACTGCAGCGTGACAAAATTATTTGATGTAGAATTAATTGCCGAACTTCTCATAATAAATCTCGTGTAATGTTCACTGTTTTAATTATACCAACATGGAATCTGAGCAATTAATCGCTATAAATAACTCGTCAGCCATATACGATATTAGTAGTATCGATTGAAACTACGCGAGACTCGGCGAGCACGTCTACAAATATTGTAGACTAATTAATTACTCAGACGTATATTGGCATAATTTTCCACAGACTTAGGTTTGTCGGAGATACATAATTATTTTCGAGTAGATGTTTACCTGCAAGTGATCAAAACTTTGACTTTTGTAGCAATTTTTGCTATCATGATTTACAGGGTTTCTTACTTTTAAGTGATCAATCTGTAGATATAAAAGATATCCAGGTTGGCTCATCACGATATCTCTAGAACCATAAGGCGTAGAGACTTGTGATTTGGCAGGAATATTCCTTTTGTCGAGTAGAGGTCAGCTAAAAACGCATTTTCGGAAATTTCACCCGCAAGGAGGCTTCCGGGATGTTAATTAAAAAATTCAATTTACAAACTATCTCTTTTATGGTATCTAAAACTTGGGCAAATTTTTTTTGACATAACTGAATCTATCAAAAGTAAATTTTATGAAATTCCGCCCTCAAAGTGCAGTATGGGTATGTTTCTTATTTGTAAAAAATTTGCCTAATTTAATGAAAATGCTTCCAAAAAAAACCATTCCAGGCATACGAAGTCGCGGGTTCAGCTAGTGTTCTATATTAGTTACACAACAAACTGTAAACAAAATAGACCTGTTTTGGTTGAACAATCACAAAATCAAAATTTAAAAATTTTAGTTGACGGAATTCAGAATTATCTATATTTTCTTATGTCAAAAACATATATTCAAATCGACCAAAATGTCATCTTAGCCCAAAGTAAGGAAATCCAACTGAAGGCATACAAAAAATCAAATCGTTCGGCAAAAAAATCCGTCCAACTGTTTAATAGGAGTTCAGTAACATATTTAAGCACAAAAAAAATAATATAAAGATGTATGAAATGAATCTCGGGGTATTATACAAACAAAAAAAAAGTCGTTTTTGGTTATATAATAATAAAGATACCGCGTAAATTAGAACGTGAAAGATTGAGATTTAGAAAAGGTAGATTGAAGGTAAAGATAAAAAAAAATCTAATAGTCAGCAAAAAAATCCACTTCTCGGGGAAAACTCACGGCGCTCATTTTTCATTCGGTCCTTTGTTCATGGAACAAAGTGACCGTTCTAGGAATTATTCACGCTGTAATTTCCGCAGTTGCGTCTTTACAGAAATATGTATAATTATGAGGCAATAATGTTACGTCTCGACGTCGTCTCGTTTTGCACTACAATTTTATTCGTCGTCTACAAAGGAAATGTTTCAATAAAATATGGTTTAGTACTTGAATCTAAACTAAAATTCTTCTTAAAAGAGGAATTATTTGTATTTTTGTAAATATGTATGTTCACATAAAAACTACTGGACCGATTTCAAAAATTTTTTCACCATTAGAAAGCTTCAATTTCATTGTGTGACATAGGCTTTATTACTTACTTAAAAAATTGGGGATCCCTAATCAAAATGCGTTAATGTAACCCATGGTGTGAAAAAATTGGTTACAAAAAGTCTGTCATCGCGTGCGCTGGGGTAACTATTGGTGATAGAACAATAAAATGTTTTACAATATTATGAAACGTATTAATATTTATAAAAAAGCCCGCGATATGTCCAACTACTGTAGACATGCCGACCACAATCAAACCACATTGTTCGTTTCTCTGTATAAATTCTTATTCTATTAAAGACGTTTAATAAAAGTATTTTACAGGTACTTAACATGTAAAATACTTTTTAAAATATTGAAATCGGTCATTCCATTCAAGAAAATTTCAACAACTCTTATAACTGGGCCTGTGACTGGTGAGTTAACTCATATTCCAAAGATACCAATGATACCCAATGATATGTTTTTTATTTTTATCAAGATGAAAATTACTGGAGCAATTCAAAGAATTATTGAATTACCTCCTTGAAATCAAGAATTATTCAATACCTGTATTTTTAAACTGACTAATTTCGGACACTTTACGTAAGTGATATTACGAATTTAAAAATGTATTAGTTGTAAAGCAAAATCTGTATATTGTTTAGGTAATGAATATATGTGTCTAATAATCTGAAAGATATTAATTAAAATCTAAGTGAAATAAAACTTTTCTAACTTCTAACAAAAATAAATCTATAGTCCGTCTTAGTAGACTTTCCACTGCCACGAGATCGATATCTACGTATCTCGTACACGGGTGACACCACGGGGCATTGCTAGTTATGAAATAAAGCTCCATCAAAAATAAATTTGGATTGATCTGTTAATAAAAGAAATTGCCTAACCATTTATGATAGTGTTTAAAGGCAAGATGAAATGTAGCGAAAATGGCCATAGACTGCTAAACTCACTCACTCATCACGAGACCTTAATAGTTATTGGCGATTGACCTAAAATTTAACAATTTTGCAATGCAAATGGTCACTAAGGATAAATTTCCCGTATGCCCACGAGATCCGAGACTTCGCGGATGACTTCGTACGCAATAATTAATATCATCATAAAACGAATTATAAAGAACGATGTTCCTTTCCTTAGCTACAACTTAAACAACTATAGAGCCCTAGCAAACAACAGGAAATACCCTGAACTACATAAGTTTAACGTAAGTTATGGCTCTGGCTACTAATATAGCTTGCAAGGCAAAAACTCTTTTGGATTTATGGTATACGTTGAGTTACCTTTTTCATGCAGGGACCCATATATATGTTCATCCCTTCATGAATATTTACGAGGTTCCAGTACTCATTGGAAAAAATCTAAATAAATCTCGTTCAGATATCTCTGATGCTTTTTGCTTATACATATTTATAAAGCAGTGGAAATTTCGCGTCTTCGTTATGTTCAATGAAGTTCATTGCCCTTTCTTATTCCTGTTTTATAGCTCAGAATGAATATTACAAAAAAATGCTATGGTAATAGTTCTAGTCTAATCGCTTATCTAGGTAGTCAGGATATGAAAAAGTACAAAAGTAAAGTATGTAATAGTACAACGAACATAACAAAAAGTTTTAATAAAATATATATTAAAAATTTAAATACTAGACAAATAATATTAATCTAAACAATATGGTTAGTTATTTCACAACTTAATTAATTTGTAATGAAAAAGTTCCTGTATGTCTGTACATAATTAAAAGTTAGGTATTTTTTTCCTATAGAAAGCTAATATTAAGCTTTCTTCTCACAAATGAACGAGAGGTTTTATTATAATCTATCTGTCTTAAAAAAAAATACAGTGCATAATAAGAAGGGATAATTTTTTTCTGGTGAGTCTATCACATACAATAAGTCTTTGTTTATAATAAAGATCAAAATTTGCATTGTCTCTATATATTTTACTTATAATTGTATTTGTTGTAACAAGTCTTTTTTTCCATTTAAAAAAACGTGTCATTAATGTTTTGGTATGCTATAGAAAACTATTCAAAAGAAGGTTAAATATTGCCATAAAATCTTTTTCAAGCAAAATGAACTTTGAAACTAGCACAATTGTTATGAATTTCTATTCTTATATCAGTTATCACGTCCATTATAACTTAATATAGCAAAGAAAGCTTTCTTCTCTTGCCCCATTTAAGAGTTCTATTCAACAAATAGGTCACTGACTTTCAACGCCTCAATATAGAAGCGGTCCTCGTTAAAAGTTATTACCTTTGGATATTTCTCTTATTTATTTAGTTGGTTGGATATATTCTTTTCAATGTTTATAGTATTTACTAAAACTTACTGGCATATCTATTGTGGATACAGCACTACCTGCATTGAAAAGGTTTTGCGTATGGGAAATTACGTACCATTTTTATTGAGAATGTAGTCCAAAATTTTCACGAATTGATGTGAAATGTTGTAGACGACCCATTGTAACCCATAGCCATACTCTAATTTCATTTAAAAATGACCTTAATTACTAATTTTACTTTACTTACCAACCAATGTTTTTTTTTTTAATATTGGGTTGGAGAATAAGATTTCTTTTGGTTTACTACAATTTTTTTTGTTTAGCAAGGACAGAATAATTCATTTGATAGAATACTCTCCTACAAAACGGTGCAAATTATTATTTTTTTCACTTTTAAACACAATCTTTAATATTTATGTACAGACTAACAAACCAACTTACTTAGTTACAGAATTAATGTGATATTATGTGTATATTTGGATGTTCCTGAAACAATTCAAATCTTTGTAAAATTGGCATAAGTTACCTTTGAATTAATGTCCCAGCAAAATAATATGTAAATGTAAAAAAAACTTATTACAATACATTGTATACTTAGGTGTTGAAATATACCTATTCATAAATATACTTTTTTTAATATATACAATTCGAAATAAGTTTTTGTGCTACATTTTGATGTTAATTGGAGAAAAATAATTTTCCACGTAGAATTATTCCCGTAAAGGTAAAATAAGTAGTAGCCCATTCACATCCCACTGCTGAGCACAGTCCTCCTCGCTCATACGAGAAAGGGTTTTTAGAGCAATTAGTTCAATTAGCGTGTTCGGATTATACCCGTACACACAGTTAAAAGGTTAAATTCGAAACACTGCTTCTCTAAATCACAGAACGTACTTTCCAAATTTCATATTTCTTTTGTCATAGCTTTGTATTGAACATTCAGCCAATCAGCTACTCTGCTTTTAAATAAGAACGCTAAAAGATAGGTTAACCTTCGTATTGAAATTACGATTCAAAACACAGTAATTGTTATATAAAAGTCTGGACTTCAATGACTAATTGTTTAATAATTCAGAGTCAAACTACTAAGATCAATAATCCATTTGACTTCACATGTAGTAGTTTAAGGGAGTTGAGAGAGCCCGTAGTCAAATATTTGAGTTCAAACTATTTGTAGTGACCTGGTTAACATATTAGCTTCTACAATTACAAAAGTATATAAACCTCATTTAAAACATTTTTAGCAAATGCAAAGATTAATTTCCTTATTTTTAAGCTACCTGTAAAATATATAGTTTACATAACCGATGGACGTTGGTGGATTATTAATAGTTAATATTAAGATAGCTACTATACACACCTTTTTCTTCTAATGCTTTTACCTTCGGAGACAATCAACAATCAATCTTATTACTAATGAAAATTCACGGAAATCTATGACATGAAGATTAGCTTAATTTTATACTAATGCCTCGGAAAGTTAATGTATTTTAAATTAAGGAATTGGTATTAAAATTTCAGTGCTAAAGGAGCAGATATCACCGCATAATTAAAACTTTACGAAGTTCCGTAGCGCGTTTAATTTTATTTTTTCCAATATCAAACTTTGCGAGTTTTAAACGAGATTGACTCCGAGAAAGTTCATACCGCTGAATAAGGGCATTTTAAACTCTCTGCGTTGTCTTTTTTGCTAGAGGGTAATTAATATATTAATGTTTACTACAAAGTTTTTAATACCTGATACATAAATGTGTATATATACTTAAGTATACTCTACGAAGATAAAATCTCGCGCTTTAAACATTATTACAACAATTTTTCCGATATTTTATCCACATAAATCCCTACATGAAGCTGCATAATAAATATACAAGTATTTTATTTTAAAAATAAAGTTTTTCGGAACTCAGTCCCATTCCAACAATGCGGATTAGCTTTTGTATTGAGCAAACAAAACATTGATTGCCATTCCGTGTAAAATTCACAACAAAGTTTGAATGCCGAATGCAAATATTTCTTGAGAGGAATGAATATATGACTTGAAACTTTCTTTACCATGCAACAAAACCAAGTGGAGTGTAGAGTAAGCTAGTATATTAACAATGAACTTTGTTCTGTATTAACAATGAAAATTTAATTCGAAGTGGTATAATTAATAAAGAAATGTTATTCAAAAACATAGTCTTTAATGTTTTTTTCTAATCTAATCACAATAGCAACACAACCGACACGAGAACAGGCGATATGTTATATAAATTACTCTTACAATTTATATAACGAAATATATCTTTGAAGTGAAACTTCTTTAGGTGTTAACGTCACGAAGACTTGCAGCGTTTTTTACGCTCGTTTGAAGGTTAGATTATTTTATAGTTATATTTTAAAATGACATGTGGCATTTTAATTTGCCACACGTCTTTTAATAATTTAATATACTGTTTAAAATTCATAAATAAAATTTATTTCATAATTTCTAATTTTGACAAAAAACACGTGGCATTTTTATTTAGAATTCGTCTTTTGAGATTTCAATAAATTATTATTTGTATTTCATTATATTAAATTCCCAACAAATTATCCTATTTCCCTTGGAAATGGATAAATAAAATTTTCGATTTGTATAAATATAAATGACTTAAAAATTAGTTTGCCACAGAAGTTTCACTTCTGGCAAGTGTACTTTGTACGCACGCACTTTTAATTTTGTAATATACAAATAATCAATTATATATTTGCAGTGTTCTCCCAATCGCTGATAATTGTATCAAACGACATAACTTTACATTACGAAAGCTAAATGATAAAAATTTTTCAGGAGGCGGCGGAACGATTAAGCGAGGAGAACGTGGCCGCTTTAGCCATCAGTCGCGTGAATTATATCCGCCACCTTTCACCGTAGGATATCCTCAGGGTAGCAGATACGGGGCTGCTGTCCGTTAGAGGTCCCACGAGGTGGCTGGTAATGTGCTGGGTACTAACTACGGAGCTCTGGGTCGATGACGACATCCCGTTTAGTTTAACGTTAGTGACGGTGCAGTGGCAGCGTGACACTAGCTTTGTTGCTTTGTGATCGTGCGTAGCTTTGTTATCAAAAGACATCAAAAGACATCTCTTATCGCCAAAAACTTTCTTACGTCAGCAGAGGTGTCAAGCAAAGCCTTTTTTTTTATTTCTCATAAACAATATTTCCTTTTGGATGTGTGGGATGAAGTCAAATACGCAAATCTAATATTTGAGGCTGATTACATAAAGTTTTATGCTTCATTTGGCTTCTAAATGTCTTCTCAGTAAAAAACCACATTCAATTAAATATTTTATTAACTACATACATTTAAGTAAATCGATAATGTTGTGTTCAAACTTATCAGCAAAATATATGTTGTCTATGCAAGATCTGGTATACCAGCACGGTATCGCCAAACAAAGATATTTGGATACCGGTACGATGCTGTGTAGAAACCATGAGAGGTATATCGCCTCTCACCAGATTCGCACGCTTCCATCTTAGACTGTATCATCACTTACCATCAAGTGAGATCACAGCCAAGCAACTACCCTGTCCGCAATAAAAAAATTATTATCTGTGATATAATGATTTTTTTTTATTTAGGTAAATTACCTCTAAATAGATTTGCTAGCTAGCATCTTATACTGTATCACCATGAGTTGTGATCAATGACAAGCGTTCACCTATCATAAAGAAAAAATAATATTTATTAATATAAATTATTATTGTAATAAAATCCACTGGTATATATATAAAACTTTACTAGTATAAACTACTTTTAAATTAGACAGTACAAAAGATATGAAATATGATGTAGTTTCCAAATGATCATCCACGATACCAATGTCCCGGTATTTATTGCAGCTGTGAAAGCTTTGATAAAGGGAAAACGAAGCGATCTATATCAAAGCGTATTTTAGAATACATAAATGCAGTCAAATAAAGACAATCAAAAGTCAACGGTAGTGGCGCATATGTGCCAGCCATGAACTCGACACTGGATAGAACTTTATAGACCAAAAAATCTGTCAAATACTACATGCTCAGGCTAGATCGCGTAACCATTTAAATCACATAATACCTAAATTTCAATCGCAACGATGGTTTGAAACTGACGGATACGTGCAAATTCTCTAAATTATAAAGTGATTTTAAGTATTGTATCGAAATCCAAACGTAGAATCTATGAAAAATGAAAGAACAACAAACAATCGCTTATAGCAGTTACTTCGTGACCACGATCCCTGAAACTGGGTCGAAGTATCGACAAAATACGATATATTTCCATTCGGTTATATACCCGTAAAAACATATTACACACAGAATTAAACTACGGACAACCTAGTTCAAATCATTGAACTAGTCAGTGTAACTACGAGATATATTTGATTTTAACTCGAGCACGATAAACAAATCTCGAGCACTGGGAAAGATTAAACAAATATCCGCAAAACATTCCTACTTTACTCGTTCCCGACGATTTTCCGAGATTTCCCGAAGCTATAACTTTTCCAATCACAATAACTCTGCTTCAAACGATACAAATAAGAGTAAACCCACACCGTCTTACTCACCAAAGTTTTTCTTGAATATTGTATGTGACCCAAAGCTTTCTTACTTTAATATTTAAAGCTGAATGTTTTGATGTGTTATATATTTTTTTGAAGTGAACCTTCTTTTTGAGGGTAAAAAAATTTTTCGGATGAAACGCGTAGATAGGGTCACGATGATGTGCAGCGTTTTTATGCTAATTCATTTAAAGGTTAGGCATTTTGAATATTTCAAAGAAAATGTGGCATTTTAATTTGTCACTCTTTTTCATTAAATATTTCATGAATTTCCTTTTCTAAATTATAAGTTCGAAAACAAAGTTTAATTACCAATTTCTAATATTAAAAAAAATACGTGGCATTTTTACTTACAATTCGTCATTTGAGATTTCAATATATTATTTGTTTTAATTTTTGAACTTTTTATATATTAATGACAAATAAATTCCTGACATATCTTCCTTTTTCTCTCCCTCTAAGTTTTGGAAATCAAAAGTTGAAAGACTTAAAAATTTATTTGCCAAAGAAGTTTCTCTTCAGACACGTGCACTTTGTACGCACGCACCTTTATTTATTTTTCAATAAATAACCTCTTTAAAGATTTACACGATGCCATCTTAAATTGTATCATCAGGTGTAATCAAAATTAAGCGCTATCCTGGCAGTAATAAATAATAATGATAATATTAGAGTGTTTTCCATGACTTTCTTTTTTTCATCCAGATTTTTTCCAAATAAAAACAATTTTAAGAACCTTAGATAATCTATTATACACTAGCTTTTTGCCGACTTAACCCGCGTAGGTCGCGATTTTGTGAAGATTTTTTTTTTATTGCTGACAGATTAGCGCTTGACTGTGATCTCANGTACCTTATTCATTTTATAGTATGAGAATGTACCTGGGTGCACATGGTAGGGATTCCTTCAGCGGTAAGTGGTTACTCCACTTACTGCTCATTTTTATATGCGATAGAAAGGAAGTCTGTTGATAGACCTTCCTTGATGGCTATTATGATACATTATAATATTATCCCACAGTCATCCGTGAGATGACTGTGTTTTATTTTATTAAAACGAAAACTACTGATCCAATGGATATTATTTAACATATAATTAATGTTCCCTGAAATTATTATTTGTAATGCCTTATGGGTATAATAAAATAATATTAAGAATATCGAATCTCACATTCTCTTTACCTCTGACGCTCTAAAATGATTTGGATTATTATGAATACAACATATTAATGGGTTCTAACTAGCTGGACGATCGTATATGGCCAAATATATTTATATTCATTAAACTCTAGCGATGTCTTTAAACTATGCCAGATGCGAGAGGATGGTTTATGTATATTTTTATATATGAAAAAAAAATCATACTAAGTATTGATGAGTGAGGTCGATACAGTTACAAGGTGAAATCAAAATTAAGCGCTATCCTGGCAGTAATAAATAATAATGATAATATTAGAGTGTTTCCCATTACTTTCTTTTTTTCGTCCAGTTTTTTTCCAAATAAAAACAATTTTAAGAACCTTAGATAATCTATTATACACTAGCTTTTTGCCGACTTAACCCGCGTAGTTCGCGATTTCGTGAGGATATAAGGAAATCCTTACTTAGTAACCGCGTACTTTGTAAAAGAACCTACATTTCAAGTTATCGCAAACAGTTTGTAAAAGTGGTAATCTAAAACAACCTTCGTATTTGTGTCGTTTTAATGAAATCAGTTTGGTACACATTGGTTAGACGGTTTCAAATCTGTTACAGAGAGAAACATGTGTCTTAAGTTTACAGAAGACATTCCTACTCACATTTCTAAAAGAAATTATTGAAATAATAAAGAAGATATATTTATATTTACTTTATTATTTAATTTGTATAAAGCAATAATACATTCAAAATTATGAAATAATTTCTCCAGCAAAGAAACACTAAGATAATGTCGACCAGAATTAACGAATAATTAGGATTCGTAGCAAAGTGCAGCGTTGGAGCGCAGCGACTTCCATAATGAATGTACAATGACAAATTACGGGTGTCAAAAGTAGTGCTTAAAGTTATACAATTCAGCGCTTTTACTTTA
The DNA here is from genome assembly GCA_015832385.1 of Elymnias hypermnestra. Taxonomy (NCBI): domain Eukaryota; kingdom Metazoa; phylum Arthropoda; class Insecta; order Lepidoptera; family Nymphalidae; genus Elymnias; species Elymnias hypermnestra. The sequence goes on from JACTOM010000824.1 coordinate 4,259,659, forward strand.
ATATCTGGTATTTTAATATGTCAGTGTCAACTTTTTAATATAACTCGTAATCTAAGTACATAAATGGAATATGTGCTTATATTTTCATTGTAACAGTTTTTCACTAAGTGCATGTATAAACGGGACCTCAAAAAACCAAATTTTAAACTATTGTCTGTCTGTATGTTTGATCTTGATGGGACTCTTGCTAGCTGATATTATAATAAGAACCGATTTTAACAATCTGTGATGTATATATAAGTTCAATATGTTCTCATACTGCGAAAACTTAAATCTTTTCACCTAATTGACTTGTAATTCAACATTCGATTTCCTTTCGCGACGTAGACTTACACAATGAACGTGTTTCTCCGTATTCCCATAGGATCTATAACTGAGCATATAACACTGCGGGTATTAGCTAGTATATTTTAAATAATACTGCAAATTTCATATAAGCATTATCTTCTTGAAATATACTATGTTTTATGTCTGGAATGGCGGGAGGCTTCGGTCGTGGCTAGTTACCATCCTACCAGCAAAAACGTACAGTGAAGGAAAGAGATTTGTGCTCCAGTTCGAAGAAAACCATAAGAGGTAGATTGCCTTTTACTAGATTAGTACGCTTCCATCTTAGACTGTACCAACAGGTGTGATCACAGTCAAGCGCTAAACTTTCAGCAATAAAAAAATTTTACTTTTAGATTTAAATGCATTTGTCATACCCTCTCCAAAAATGATAACTATTTTTCAACATTCCTTTTTCACTACCAGTCATAACGACTACTATTTCGAATTACTAATCACATAATCATCATAAAATTCCTAATAACTCATGAAAAGATCCGCTCACTTTATGCAATAAACACAACAAACAATATACGGACATATATTTTAAAAAAACTGTGCGGTAATTTCTACACCCTAAAATAAATATATGTTTAAAAAAAACAATATACATGTATAAATAACTTCAATCAAAATAATAATAATATCCATTTGATTGATAAAAAAGTCATAGTCTTATATATTAAACGAACAAACGCGTAATCCCAATAAGACTCTTATGACCGCTTCTTCTGAACGCACGACATCTGAAAGATTGAGGGGATTAACTCAAGTATTTATTACGCCACTTAGTAAACTGCTACAAATACCACCTTTTTGCTATATCTGAAATATAAATTAAGTTAAATGTTAAGGATTCCCCATTTTCTGTGAATTTACAAAACTCTTATTATGTAAACAGAGACATATTAATAATCTATATATTTAAAAGAGATATCCAGGTATCTATTGACTCATCACGATAAGACGTAGAGACTTGATATTTGGTAGGAATATTCCTTTTGCCGAGTAGAGGTCAGCTAAAAACGGATTTAACGGAATTCCACCCGCAAGGGGGGTCGCAGGAGTGTTAATTAAAAATATTCAAATTTTCACATTAAAAAAAATTCAAACTTCACATGTACAACCTATATATTTTATGGTATCTAAAACTTAGTCAGAATTTTTTTTTTACCTAATGAAAACTATCAAAAGTAAATTTTAGGAAATTCCACCCTTAAAGGGCAGTGCGGGTATGTTTCTTATTTTTAAAACAATTTGCCTAAATTAACGAAAATGCTACCAAAAAATATATACCACGCAGACGAAGTCGCCAGTTCACCTAGTAAATAAATAATAAAGGAATATACTTCCATATGAACACAAATACGCAATACAAAATATATATTTAATATTATTAGTTCCTTATTCAGTCATATATAACTTTCTATGAAATTAATATAATATGCCTACCATACCAACCATAATGTATGGTTGTGAAAGTTGGGTATGGCAGAAGAAGCATAAAAATAAAATAAATGCGATAGAGAAGAGAGCGTTGAGAAGAATAACTGGATTGAAACTGAGTGAGAAATAGTGTGATAAGAGAAAGTTGTGGTATAAAAGAAGATGTAGCGACTAAAATTGAGAGAGATATGCTTAGATGGTTTGGGCAAATACAGAGAATGAATGAAAAAAGGAAAACAAAAAGGATGTGTGAGTCAAGAGTAAATGGGAAAGTTAGAAAGGGAAGATCTAGGCGAACGTTACTGGACCAAATTCGGGACATTTCAATAAGTCAAGGTCAAGAGTACTCTAAACCGACGAACTTGTATGAAAGGTTTCTGTTTTCCCCCAAGGGCCGTGATGCTATGTATATCTATGTATAATTTTTTACCTAATACAACTTCATCTGATCTAGTTGCATTATATATTTAATTATTTAGATATCTATTCACTTTGTCACGATGTAATATAAGTTTTATAACATTTGTGGCAACTAAGTGTCATATTCATAAATAACTAATTTCATTATCTTTTCATTAAAAAAGTTAAGCCATGTGGGAAGATTGATTATAAGCGGACATGTATCAAATATGTATTGCTACATAGTCTATTAAAAGGCCTATAATTATTTTCGACTATTTTATCGTATTATTTATACATAACACTAAGTAATTCTGACCACAATTATAATGTAGATAATAGTTATACAAAATGTTGAGCAGTATTATAGAACGTATTAATATCTATAAAAACGTCCAACTATGTAGTTGTGCCACTATAACTACTTTTTACGATTTAAAAATGAATAAATGTGCCGAACATATTCAAATGATATTTTTCACACCTCTGTGGTAATGCTTATCGTATTAAATGTAAAAAAAAAAATTCTTTTAAATTTTTAAAGTCGGACATTCCATTCAAAAGATATAACGAATTTAAAAATGTTAATCTAAAGAAAATAATGTAGTAGCGATGGCCATATTCATTTTGTTTGCAGTGTACCATTTCATTCACATGTCATGATGGACACGAATCGACAGAAAAGACTGTTCATACGTTAGCACAGTTCGTCTAGAATACATATATTTTTTGATTGCTGACAATTTAGCGCTTGACTGTGATCTCACCTGATGGAAAATAATGATATAGTCTAAGATGGAAGCGCGCTAATATGGTAAGACGCGATACACCCTTTACGGTTTCTTCACAGCATCGTACCAGAGCACAAATCTCTTTGTTTTGGCGATACGTCTTTATACGGCTCGATAATGAAACATTGACCATATATTAGATGAAGGAAAAAAATTAGCAAGTAATGAAAGCATATTTTTTACGGAAATAAATCGGTAAACGGGCATACGGAAAATACTCTCGCCCATAGGTATTTGCAGCGTAAATAGAACTGTAGAAGCGCTGTTGGTTAAACCCGTTAAACCTAACCCTCTGAGATACCGAATCCTTTACTGCAACGAAATACATCAACATAACGTGGCTACTTTACGTTAGTGGTGAAATAAGTTGTAGTCAAANAAAACTGCATCAATAATTTTTGTTCAATCTAGCAATAATATTTCGGTAGGGGCCATCGAAACCTAAACTCTAAGGTGGGCCAATAGATGTGTCCCGAAGTGTATATTTAATTATTTAGATACCTGTTCACTTTGTCACGATGTAATATAAGTTTTATAACATTTGTGGCAAAAAACATTTCTAAGTGTCATATTCATAAATAACTAATCTCATTATCTTTTCATTAAAAAAGTTAAGCCATGTGGGAAGATTGATTATAAGCTGACATGTATCAAATATGTATTGCTACATAGTCTATTAAAAGGCCTATAATTATTTCCGACTATTTTATCGTATTATTTATACATAACACTAAGTAATTCTGACCACAATTATAATGTAGATAATAGTTATACAAAATGTTGAGCAGTATTATAGAACGTATTAATATCTATAAAAACGTCCAACTATGTAGTTGTGCCACTATAACAACTTTTTTACGATTTAAAAATGAATAAATGTGCCGAACATATTCAAATGATATTTTTCACACCACTGTGGTAATGCTTATCGTATTAAATAAAAAAAAAACATTTTAAATTTTTAAAGTCGGACATTCCATTCAAAAGATATAACGAATTTAAAAATGTTAATCTAACGAAAATAATGTAGTAGCGATGGTCATATTCATTTTGTTTGCAGTGTACCATTTTATTCACATGTCATGATGCACACGAATCGATATAAAAGACTGTTCATACGTTAGCACAGTTCTTCTAGAATACATATATTTTTTTATTGCTGACAATTTAGCGCTTGACTGTGATCTCACCTGATGGAAAATAATGATATAGGCTAAGATGGAAGCGCGCTAATCTGGTAAGACGCGATACACCCTTTACGGTTTCTTCACAGCATCGTACCAGAGTACAAATTTCTTTGTTTTGGCGATACGTCTTTGCTAGTAGGGTGGTAACTAGCCACGGTCAGATGCCTCCAATCAGTCTAGACAAATTAGAAAATACAATTTCCTAAATTCGTCCTACCGGGGATCGAACCCGGGACCTCTGCTAGCAAAACGACTACTAGCAGCACTGCGCCATAGAGGCCGTCAAAAATTGCAGTACACATAGTTGTCTATCTATTCTAAAGTAATTAAAAACAAAGTAAAATAAAACTTTTGTAAATGAAAATAAATAAAAGTACGACTTAGAAGACTTCCCACTGTCATGAGATCGGTATCTACGCGAGTGAAATCGCGAAAGCATTGCTAGTTACTATATAAATTGCGCAAAGGCCAAAGTTATTTGTAAAGTGCAAAGGAGCAACGTCTTTTTCCCTGGGGAATACATTTACGTACGGAGTGTGGGACTCACTGTTTCCAGAATACCCACTAAAACCCAGCGGAGCCCTCTACACCGGATAAAGAAGGGGCCAGAAGATCGTACCGAGCATTTGATTCCGATGGGACCTCGGATACATTCTTCAAAAGGCTCATTAAAGTAAGGCGGAGCAAGCGAGCAAACTTACGCCTTTTGCTTCCTACCCTCCTGGGACGAGGGGAATCACCCGCAACGTCACGTTTCTTTCCCAGCGTTTCTATCTGCAAGATGACAGCCTCACCGAAAGAAGCAACAGCCTCCACCCCGTTTCGCTGCCGATCATTGTGGTAATTATTCTCGGCAGCGAAAGAACGTTCCCGCTATGGATATCAAGAGATGCCGCTGTGGCACCCAAGCTGAGCACTCTGCCACCGTATGGTACGCCGTATCGACGAGTGCTCCACATTCGAGACAGGCAATTGAAGCCTCGGGCCCCAGAATCTGGTGCATAAGACGCATTTAATCGCTACACACGTAACAATGCCCGCCACCGAAAAGTCAAGGTTCTCCCTCCACCTTCGCATTAAGGTCCTCTCAGAAAGGGATCTTATCCTTTATAGTTCTTCAGCAACATGTTATTCGTCTTTGATTCATGCAGCTGCCCGGGCATTGATACGCAGCCGCTAGAACCTCCGTCCTGAGCTCCCAAGGGGGAAAAGCCTGTTTAAAGTCCAACCCCTTCTACAAGCAAAGAAACCATGCTCGATAATGAAACATTGACCATATATTAGATGAAGGAAAAAAATTAGCAAGTAATGAAAGCATATTTTTTACGGAAATAAATCGGTAAACGGGCATACGGAAAATACTCTCGCCCATAGGTATTTGCAGCGTAAATAGAACTGTAGAAGCGCTGTTGGTTAAACCCGTTAAACCTAACCCTCTGAGATACCGAATCCTTTACTGCAACGAAATACATCAACATAACGTGGCTACTTTACGTTAGTGGTGAAATAAGTTGTAGTCAAATATTTCTCGAACCTGTTTATTTGCGAGTTTCAGTTAGTAAATACTCCTGGTCTCTACAAGGGTAAGCCTAGCTAAATTTCATCTGGTTAAAAGTAAAGCTAAGTTATGAAAATATCAAATAGCTAACGCGGTCGAAGGCGGTCACTGAAATTTGTTCCATAATAAGGAACGGATGACAAATGATCATCGTGACTGGCGATAAGTAAAGAAATAAATGTTCTTTGTCGTCCCTCGGGACCTGCGTCTTTGACGTTGCTTTCTTTCCATAAACCTCATAAGACTCCGATATATAATAATATATCTTCCTATTACACTTGATAGATTGACATTTTGATTAAGTTAATACAAAAATACCCTCATTTTTTCTTTTTCTTAAGATTGATCATTGGACTAGCGGATATCTCGGTGTAATTAATTTTCGCTGTACAGTTTTAAAGATATTTTGGCAAAATAAAGAAAATAGATAAAAATGTATTATCTATTGTTAGCGATCATTATTGTTTCATTTGTGGATTTCTATTGAATTACTATAGGTAAGTAGCAGCCTATTAACGTCCCACTGCTGGGCACAGGCGTCCTCACTCCTAGGAGAGAGGGTTTTTAGAGCATTGACCCACCACGCTGCTCCACTGCGGATTGGCAGACATAGTACACAAGGGCACTCTCTATTCCTTCACTCTCATACTCCTAAATATTTAGAAAATCTTAATAGAAAACTCAATATAGAGTTTTGAATTGGTCCGACCCGCGACACGAACCCCGGACCCCATTGTCTGTAGTCGAACATGTTAACCAGTAGACCAATGTGGCAATTATTAAAATACTATATTGTTTTATTATGCTAAGGTCTTTGTAATTATATCAGTGAAACGTTTAAATGCACTACAACCAGTTTAACGCTATTCCGGAAATTCTGAAATTTAATCACTTCTTTAGTCGTCGTTTGCACGACGACTGTGAATGTTGGACAAAGGGAGTTTAGTAGAAGAAATGTAGCACAGTAGAATGAAGGGACATTCGCCTAGTAACAGTTCTTAGTTTGTATCAACGTTAGTATTGTGTTTTAAGTCATTTAAAGTATGTGATATAATAATGAAGAATATGAGAATAGTATTAACCTGCAAGTTAGTGAGCGACTCCAATACTATATATCTGTGTATTAAATAAGTGAAAAAGATTGTTGAACTATTTTCATTAAATTAATTGCAAGTAATTTAATATAATATTTTTTTTTAAATAATAATATATTTTTTATTTATTCAAACTATGCTATGTAGAAGAAGTAAACTAAATTAAGTACAAAACAAAACATTATAACACTAAAATAATATATGAAAAACATCTTATCAAATAGAATAAAAAGTTTTCTAAGCGCCGTTATAATTCTGAACCATATGGAACAATTATGATCATTTTATTACCAAACCGAGAACCAAACTGTGTTCCCCAAGAGAACCAAACTGTGTGCATTTACTTCCATAATTCAGGCACTAGTAATTTTACAATTCACTTCGTTATTCTAATGGATCTCTATAAAGGTCCATTTCAGAATACCATCCTAAGCCGCTTTTACGTAACCTAATTATGTGTTTACGGATGGTGTTTCATTAATTTAATAATTCAGCTCAGAGATATTTTTCTCCACAAAATATACAAGTTTTACGTACATTTTAAATATTTAAAACGAAAACATTTGGCCAATTTTGGAAGTACCTAGCAATCACAGTGTAAATGGTAAAATATGTGCTTCGCGTCGGGCCATAATTTTTCCACTCCAGGGATCTATTCGTCTAAACGTGGTAAATGAAAACTAGCACCTTATATCTTTGTAAACGGTAAAAACATTCTATTTACAATATTTTTACCATTTAAAATATATCCAATGAAATTATTGAAATGTAAATAGTACGTGACGTAAATAATTTTGCTCATATTGAACCGTAACGGCCAGAAAAAAACGTTATTGAGAGCCTTTTCGTGTCATCACAATTATATATTCTTTAACGCTTTGAAATATAAGTTTCCATTGAATATAATTTTAGCAAAAAATGTGAATATTTCCATTGGTAATTGATAGCGATGACTATTCCAATGTTTCCGGTTATTTTAGAATTTATAGAATTGAAAACTTGTGTTATTGTTAATTTCAGTTGCCGAATTTATACCGGATCAAACTGAGCTGAAAATATAATGCCAACAGAATATTTTCCAGTCTGTGAAAACTTCCTAAAATATAATTACACTCCACTAAATTTGTTTACTTTGCATGCAAAGCATTGCAAACGTTGTCGCTGATAATGACGCTGAAATAACCTCTGTCTCTTCCATTTATTCTTATAATTACACAGCTTGCCTATAAGTAACAGCTTTTATTTTAAGGTTAATTTTAATGGAGGAACTTGTCATCCAAATGTGAAATTAAGACATAATACGACTAAAAATACAGCTCGCTAGACAATAGTGGTACTTTGGTAAACTAAATAATAGTGTTTGCTTGGAATTAATCACCAATTAACAGAATTTATCTAACTCTGTGTATATTCTCTCTCTCTCTCTCTCTATCATACTTTTTCTGAGACTTCAAATTTAATCACAAAGAACATGATCACAAAATATTTATATATGTGTGTGACTTTAAACCTATGTTTTGTAAAGTAGTTAAGACAACAAGAGAAAGGGTTGGCTTCCAATCAAACTAAATCAAAAATTCCTGAGAAGAACCCACATCAAACTCAGACGGGTATTTTATTATACGAATAAGCGAAAGTTGTCCTAACTATAAAAACATTGAAAGGTCCAATATTTCTGTAAATTTATTTTTCTATTTTGTTGAGTCTGGTCTATGGGTCACACCGGATGTAATTAGTTACCACTCCGGATGTGATTAGTTGCGCTCCAGTTCGACGGTATTTAAAAAGGTACAAAAATGAATATTTACTACTTACCAGGTCAAAGTGTTACATCGCAAGGTATTCTAGAATGTATTGTCACTTACCTTTAGTATAGCAATTTAGCGCAAACACACGTAATAAAAACATCTTAATCATCATTCATATATTGATTTGACGGCTTCGCTATCACAATGATTTGTATACTCATTTTGAAAGCAAAGGTTCTAGAGTCGCTGCCGAGAAGGGTTGGATTTAAGAAACTGTAATTTATATTTTTTCTAAACCTAGACTGATGGGAGGCTACTAATTGCAATTTTGACGGCCTCGAGGGCGCAGTGCTGTAATGACTCGCTTTGTTGGCAGAGGTCCCGGATTCCATCCCCGGTTGGACTGGTTGAGGCTTCGGCCGTGACTAGTCATTACCCTACCAACGAGGCCGTACCGCCAAGCAAAGAGATTAGTGCTCCCAACAGAGTAGCGCGCTTCCACTTCAGATCTCTCTTCCACTTTAGATCTACCATCAGGTGTGATCAAAGCCAAGCACTAAACTGCTAGCTAACTTAAAAAAATCTACCAGTATAAGCATGCATGAGCGTCAGGTAATTTATTATAAGCTAGCAGACCTGACAGACTTCGTTCTGACAAAAAGATTTGGAATGTAGTGGATTTCAGTTTCACGAATGATTTTCGAGATGTAATTATAGCAGTACTAAATATCTATAGCTCTTACATTTTTGTGACTATTCAATTGATTTTGAACATTGAGCAGCAGTAATAAAGTGCAAATTGACTCTTTGGGTTAGGAACACACATTGAGTAGACAACAGTGAATACTTGTAATTTATTATGAACTTTATTGAATATCAATAAAGGTCAAATTGACTCTACATTTTAGTTAGAAACAATTGGTATGGGAAACAGTAAGGGGCTGTTTTTAAGGTTTTTTCCTACAATTATTCGAATTTTTCTCTGCGTAAAAACCATCCTAGGACTTCAAGGAACATTTAAAAAAATGATTTGTCAAAATTGACCTAGGCGTTGTTGAGTTATGCGCTTACCAACACATTTTGCGATTCATTCATTCATTTATATCATAGATTTTAACAGCCATGACGTGACAATTTCGGTCATAAAGCTGTGTTCTTGTATATGGTCTTCGCTGATCAGTTATCACGTCTCAAGTAAACAATAAAACAACACAGTTGGGAAAGGAACGTTTTTCACTGGGTAGACTACCTCATTAGGGTTTTATCTTGTTTGCTCGTAGCAGTAAACGTGCCAGTATGAGTCCGAAATGGATGTTTGTTTTACCGACAAAATAAGCTGCTTTCCTATCTCTTTTAGTTTGCGATGTTGCTTATTTTCCTGTTCTTTTTCCTAGATCTGATGGAAGATATTAATCAGTACTATACATGTATAAGCGTTTTATATACAACAAGTAGATACACAAACAGAGGTTGTACGAATAAAATTTTACTTACAATATGCGTATATTTTCCTGATTCTGCGAATATCTACGGACTAATGGAATCACATAACATTTGTTAATTTCTGAAGAGTTTCATATGTTATTTCTATGATGAAATGTAGGAAAATATCTCTACAGTTTATAAATTACGAAAGTTAACGCTTAGTGTCCCTTTTTGGAAAACGAATATTCATACCATTACGCTCTTGCTACGTAAAGTGTAACGCGAAAAACCCTTTTAACATATTGGTTCAATCTTTTGAACTTTGAAAAGGCAAAAGTAGGTGTAGAAAAATATAAAGTAATACGGTATATCATTAAGGCTAAAGGTAGACCTTTATATAAACAGAATGACGGCTGCTACACAGCTATTAATCAGTTCGGTTAAACATTAGACCGTATATATTTTAAAAACTTGGTTATTTGAGTGTGAAAAGCAAAAATATTTTACTCGTATATAACTAACGTTGCGCTTCAAGAAATCAACGAAACTTAAAGAGTACACTTAAAATATGAATTCTGGATAAATCCTTATACTTCGGTTCTGATGTTATTAAAATTATTGAAATTTTGTAACAGACTAATTATAAGTAAGAAGACATACGAGTAAGTAAGCAATATGTTGTTGAATTACTCGACCATCTGTTTATTTCACATTTGTAAAATAAAATTTAATTTCGAAACCAACTAAAACAATATTAACAAATTCTTATCAATGAGCACATACGTATATATATAAGATGTTCAACAAAAAATACATGAGCCTTAAAGGTAAATAATTCATATTGTCTGACAGATTCGCATATCATAAATTCCTGCCTATGTTATTTATAAAACAAACAGTTTCAAATATATTTTCAATATATTAAAGAAATATAAACTAAAAAAATATTTGTTCTAGCCGAGTTACAATTTATATTTTACTGCTGAAATTTGCTGTGGGGTAACTTTAATTGTATAATCGAAAAAGTTTCCAACGTATATATATAACATAAATAAAATCACTGTATTTTAGAACTTTTAAGAACCTAGTACATACCTTAATACCTCACAACGTTTTAAGACAGACAATACACATTTTCAATTCATCTCTTACAAACAGACGTTACTTAATCCCATTTCTTGTTAAACAAAGCCTGATAAGGGTCAATGAAAGGGTTGCTCAGAAAGGCAGATGACATTAATGTCACACTAGCGTTTGTTTTAATAAATCTTGTCAAGTGTTGAACAATAACCCTTAGGGTGAAACTTGTAAAACTAATAAATTATAATATTCATCGCTTGTGACTTATATAACGCAAAAATACTTTGGTTTTCCTAACTTCGATACCAAAGGGTACGGTGTTATTTGTCTGGATAAATATTTAATTTTTTTTACAATTATTTTTGAATAAAACGTTTGTATTGCTTACAAATTATAGATATTTGAGACTTTATTCTATAACTACTTCTACTTTACTTCCGTCATCCATATCTAGACAATTTCTTAATACATAGTTCAACATTTTACATTTTGCCCTTTCGTGAATCAAATTTGATACTATTAATCCAGACCCTTCTTTTCTTCGCTGGGAAATGCTTTTATGCACTGGCCCCGACCGTGTGTCAGGAGTGTGGGACTCAGCGAACAAGCAGACCTCGCAATACCCACTAAAACCCAGCGGCACCCTCTTCATCCATGAATGAAGCACCAGGGGTTCAACTTTCGCATTCATCACTGGTGTCCCGGATGAATCCAACTGAGGATTCTCGACGATGGAAGGACGCTCACAAATGCTTATGCTTTACAACCGCTGCCTTATAGCTCCTCCGGCGCTATGAGGGAGCACCCATTGCAATCTCCCTCTCTCTTTCGTGGGTCTCCTTCAGTGAGATGATCATCTCACAGAAGAGAGCCACTTCCGCCCAGCACCTCTCACTAGAGAACATCACGCCTACAACGCTGTCCAGTGAGAGGTTCGCGCCGATCAGCGGAACCAAGAGGTGACGCTGAGGTCCCCGGGCTGCACAATCTGCTGCAAAGTATGCTGTCGGGTCGATGGCAGCACCATACTCATTGCAGGCCGGTGATTCCTCGCGACTAATTATGTGCAGGAACTTTCCGAAATTTACTTCCTGGAAAGCCATTGTTCCAGGTGAGGGCGGCGGTGGCTACGCCCGCTAATGGGGTCCTAAGATCGTCTTTCCATCGTTGGATCAGAGCACGGTCGGCTCGAGCCCTGATCCTCCGGACCTCATCAGTGCCAACCTGGTCATCACGTACCCTTGTAGCCACCTTGTGCCAATAGATCGCCACGAGAACTTCCGCAAGAAGCTCCCACGGAGGATCGCCCGCCTGAGGAGGCCGTATCACCTTCGCTGGCAAAAGGCGGTCATCAATACCGGCTAAACGGGCATCTACTATTGCGCCTACATTACTCCAGACCCTAGGAAAAATCTTTTATTATATCAAATTGTCTGACAAGTTAGGACTAACTAACATAAATCTACAAAATTGTTATTACAACATTGTTTATTTCCAATCAATCCGAGTTTTGAGTTTACGCAAGCCTTACTTGCTGCTTCTAAATTTAGTTTGGTAAATTCAAAAAACCAGAACCAACTATAAGAGGTAAATTGCCTCTTACGAGATTTAACGCGCAATTAAATAAAACATTAATTGAAACTTAGGAAGGTGGAAATAAGTACTTTTTCCTACTATCAAAACATTCTCCCACTATATATAGTACATCTTGTTCAAATTTGCAATTGTTTAATAAAGTACTTTATTTTTCACACACACAACTTCAAATATTCTTTTTTAAACCTGTAGAAGCTAATAAAAGATAAGATAAGTAGCACGTCCCGTAGTAGTTAACGCCCCACGGCTGCTTGTCACTCACATTGGAGACGATTGTTACAGCCACGCTGCTCCATTGCGGGGTGGCAAGCATAGTACATTAGTACACTCTCTATTCCTTCATTCTCATAATCCGATGTGACGGGAATCCGACACAACCAGAGAGAGATCAGACACAGGACCGACGGCTTAACGTGTACTTCGATGCACGGGGAGGACCACCCCGCCATCCTCTCAACTTAAGGCAAATATTGAGGAAATTTTAATAGAAAACTGAATATCGATTTTTTTACTTGGCCCGACCCTGGACTCGAATCCATGACCTCGTGGCTGTGGCTTAAGCCAAAAAAAATAACGTCACCCTTAGAAAACCCAGTTAAAATACTTATGGTTTTATTTGTATAAGATAAATTCTAGAAATTAGTATTGGGATTAGATAGATATCCTAGGAATTAACTTTATTTTTTTTTTACTTGTCACCACTGTCTATATTAAATAAACAAAATAGAGAACTTGGATTTCAATATCCAACATAAATGTCAATTTTGGCATAGCCGATTAATCTATGCAATACCTTATAACTTTTATTGACTTAATTAATTTTTGCATAAAAATTGATATTTTTTTATTGCTGAGAGGTATGTATTTCACTGAAATCTCACCCGGTAAATGATGAATTTAAAATGTTAGAGCATTAACCTGATGGCTGATTTACTTCTTTAAGGATTTTGTTCATTGGCTCGTTTTTGCTGGTAGGCAAAGCCCTCCGTCAAGCTAGATCTAGACAAATTAGAAGAAACAGTTTCTTAAAGCCGAGGAAACGAACTCGTGGCCACATAGCAAAATAAGTGTTTGCAAAAAGTTGCTATGTTTGGATGGGCATCGCAGTGGCTCAAAAATACGTATGCCGTCTATAGTATATGTTATTCTACTAGAAATTATTTGTTTATTATCTTTACACAAACAATATTTGTATAACATATTTATTCAGTTATATCGTAATGGTATGAGTACATCCAGTTATCGATAGGCTAAATTTAGAAAATTGTATTTTCTAATTTTTCTGACTGCCTCATTGGTCAAGTGGTTAGCATGTTCGACTACAGACATGAGGTCCTAGGTTCGAGTCCCGGGTCGGGCCAATTCACAACTCGATATTGAGTTTTCTATTAAGATTTTCTCAATATTTGCCCGAAGTTGGGAAGTTGGCGATGTGATCCACCCCCGTGCCTAGGCCAGCACGTTAAGCCGTCGGTCCTGCGCCTTACCTCTCTCCGGTCGTGTCGGATTGCCGTCACGCCGGACTATAGAGAGTGGACTTATGTACTATGCCTGCCAATCCGCAGTGGAGCAGCGTGGTGGGTCTATGCTCTAAAAACCCTCGATCCTCGGAGTGAGGAGGCCTGTGCCCAGCAGTGGGACGTTAATGGGATGCTACTTACTTTTTACTTTAGGGCATCCAAAGCAGTATTTGGGATATTTAAGTAATATACAAATGCAATAATTTTATTGTGACTCCCTATGGTCGCTTACCATAACATTACTGTTCTTTACTTTTACAAAGCCACGATCAAATTTCCTTAGTATTAGTTTATATTTTTTTGTTGCTTGCAGGTTTGAGAGCGGTTTGCTGTGATTATATATGATGGTCAGTGATAATAATGTCTAAAATGGAAGCGTGCTAATCTGTGGAGAGGCAATTTGCTTCTTATGATTTCTACACAGCATCGTACGGTAAAACAAATCTCTTTGCTTGACGGTACGTCTTTACTGTTGGGGTGGTAACTAGCCAGGACTGAAGCTTCCCATAAGTCTAGACTCAGACCGAATAGAAAATGTAAATTCCTATATTAGCCCTTCTGGGAATCGGATCCGGGACTTCTGCTAGCAAAGCGAGTACTCGCACCACTGCGTCAAGAAGGCCGTCAAAAACGCTTGTTGACATTCTTGGAAATTTTAAAAGGAGTTGTTCCACTGATTCCGCTGACTTTCCATTCCACTGACAAGCACAGAGAGTTGTCAACGAGTTAACGAGTCTGAAAACAGACCTATCGTATTGACTATTTAAACGGGTACATACCACGATGGCGTTTTTTTTTAATTTTGCCGATATTTCGACCCAGTTGCCCACGACCCAGTAACGTCGTGACCACGATCCATGCAACTGGGTCGAAATATCGGCAAAATTAAAAANATATCGGCCAAATTAAAAAAACACCATCGTGGTATGTACCCGTTCAAATAGTCAATATGTTAATAAACCACGAAAATTTAAGTTTAAGACCTATCGTAGACAAATAAAACATTAAATTAACCCTTGCAAAGAGCGAAATGATGTATAGGAATTAAGTTGTATAACAGTAACTTGATAAATGCTTTAGTAAGGTTTAAAATGAACAACAGTCCACAAAGCTTTTAATCTCTGATTTACGCACCCGCCCGACTGCGACTAAACAATAAAAAGCAATTTATTTTTCTCAGAGCACTTTTTTCATTAGGAAACATGAATGATGTGTAAAACAACGCGCTCTGTGACGAGGGTCTCTGTAAATAACCGAAGGGTAGTAATTATCTTGATGTATATAAGCGTAAATTGCAGATAAATGTCGCTGTACCCACGATGTATGTTCGGATTATTTTTAACTTTTATGAGTTAGCTTACATAATAACGTATAATATTTACCATCTATTGATGGGAATGCAGCACTTCTAATTGGCTATGTTTGTTACAGTTTTTAATTTTGTATTATTGTATTTCTTTTAGCAGGCTGTAGTACAAATTATACTATTAAGGTTAATAAACAAGAAATATTTATATTTTACTGAATATATTTAAGTTTCACAACAAATACATATGAAAATCAGCTTTAGCAGCACAGTACCTCCCCCAGAACAGCTTAAAAGATTTGTATAAAACTTTCATTTGAATCCAACTGATGTAATGGTTTATAACAAAGATTACTTTTACCCTTAATTTCCTATCATATACTTCATCATATCAAATCAAAATATTCTTTATTGAATTAGGCTCAAAAAGCACTTTTGAATCGTCAGTATTTTGTCCGCCGTTAACAAATCTACCAGCGATTCGCAAAGTTGATTCCGTTGAGAAGTAACCGGCAAGCAACTCAACGAATACTCCATTAAACATAGTTTTTGTACGTTACAATGTTTTAGCTTTTATGTCCAACTGGAATCAAGTCCAAACATCTTTGTCGCTTAAATAATCCACAGCCTTTTAGAATAGGACGTTTTTGACATATTTCTTAAAACTATGTGGAAGCAAACCCAGAAGTGATTCGGGTATCTTATTAAAAATGCGTATGCTCAACCCGACAAATGATTTCTGAACAAATTATTTAAATATATATATCATATACTCTTATATTCCATGCGTACCAAAAAGACCTATTGAATATTTTACATCGATATATCTCCTTGTACAACTAGATAACGTATGCAAATGAAATTGTATACAAAGCTGTATATATGATAAAGGTTTCAGCAACAGTGCTGTCGATAAGCATGTCTAAGCCGCCTATCTCTAAATAGATTCTTTGTATTCACGTCATCCAAAGTGCAGATATTTTCTATTCAAACAATGTACCTGCCAAGACGTATCTTCGGTATATATCAGATAAATGACTCTAATAAAATTTCAAACCAAATTGAAGATAAGTCAAAAAATCTAATATTTTATAAATATCTTTACCGTTTTCCTTCACCGATTAGATTAACCAGACCTCGCAACATAGCAATAATAATGATATTATTTGATTAGAACTGCTTAATATACAATTATTACTCTGTAAAGTTTTAAATCAGTATTTTTAAATTAGTTTCAATAGTCAAAAAACGCAGATAAGAAATCATTCTTCATTTCTGATATTAAAATGATATAGACATTGTACCAAACTGTGAGACAAACTGACAAAGTCAGTGTCCCATTTATAATTTTAGTGCAGATAACGTACTGAAACTCAAATAGTTAGTGTAAAATACATATTAAGGAGATATTAAATTAAGCACACGCTAATGCAATCCATTTTTCTTTACACGTTATTATACAGGTAATTAATTTCCGATTACTGTTCAAGATATCAAAATAATAAGCTTTATTTTACTAGACAGCATTATTATATTAGAAATAGGTAGTACATGATTTATGATGTGATGTGGCTTCATAAATCATCCACTAAGAATCGAAAAATAACTTGTCAATTATGCACGATATAAGTTGTTGACACATTAATTTGGGAATCTCTAGATATTTATTTTGTGATTTCGCTGGGGCTTGGGTATTACGCAGACTTGCTGCTGGAACATCAGCTCTAGGCTGCCATATCTTAAACTGTTGGAGTGAAACTCGACGAGCCACTAGAAATGCACCAACTTGCTCAGATGTTGATTTTGATTACATACATACGTAACATCACGCCTCATTGCCATAATGATAGGCAGAGAACAAGTCCTTCCACATGCCACAATGCATGCATATCTCCTTCGCTTCTCTCATTCGCAATTAACCTTTCATACAAGTTCAGCGGCTTAGAGTAATCTTGGCTTGGCCCTCATTTAAAATGTCCTGGATTTGATCCAAAAACGTTCGCCTTGGTCTTCCCCTTCCACCTTTCCCATTCACTCTTGACTTCAAAATCCATTTTGTCAGTCTCCTTTCATTCATTTTCTCTACGTGCCCAAACCATCCAGCATGGTTTTCATTATGCTGGAGTGAACCGGCTGATGTTGTTTATACATGAACTAAGTGGCGACGACTGACGAAACTTCTCATATCTATCTTTTTGCTGTTAAAAAAGCAAGACTAGACACATTCTGCTAATAACAATAGTTTAAGCGCGTTTGGCTATCATTCTGTTGAGAAAACATTGTAGCCTTAGTTGGTCTTCTTTAAGTAGATCTATAATTAGCAACGTGCTTCTAGGAAATTATATATCACTATGAAAAATTCAATACAAGTTCTCGTAACTGATTTTAAATAAATTTCTTTAGTTTTTTATTGCCTTATTCGAAATTGTAATTATTATAGAGCAAGTCATTAAAAAAAATAAAGTTAACTCCTACGTCGTCTAGCACAAATTTTATTCATAACTTTTACGTAGAATTAGAGTAGATATAATAGGATTATACATTTAATTTAATTAATGAAGTAATAACCCACTGCAAGTTAAAAAACTGCAAATTTGAAGAGATTAATTAAAAGTTGTTTTATTAACGATTGAAAATTTGAACAAGATATAGGAAGACTGTGAGCTTATTAATAGTAATTGAATTAATTTTATCCCTTGTAAAATATGAAACCTTAATTTCGTTTTGCGAATGAAAGACTCTGAAAGTTGCTGTTAAGTTTATTAAGCTGTATAAAAAGTTGATTTCTATAAGTTTACGTAGACTACGCTTGAAGAGTGCCAAAACTGACTCGTTTCTATTTGATTGAATATCAGTAAACTTTTATTTAGGACCTCAGAAGTAGTATAGAGCTTCTTTCGATCGAAAACTTTCGTCGCGGCAACACAGCTTTTTTCAATATTTCACCTATTCTTATGTTTAAGAAACATTAAATAAATTGAAAATACAAAATCTTTTAAATTAATTATTACACACTTGGAGGTTACGTCCCAAACACAGCCACAGCTTGAGTTATTAAAGAAACACGCTGGTTTGTTGATGCGAGTATAGGCTTAAAATAAAGATCCTGAGTTCGGCAATATAAAATTTGGAAGTTATATCTTCTAACCTGTCAAGGTCTAGACTAATTGCCATCCCATCAGCAAAGTATGTCGCTTGACAAATAATAGCCTCTTGCCAGTTTAACAACTGCGTCATTGGTCTAGTAGTTAGCATGTGCGGACATAGATATGAGGTCCTGGGTTCGAGTCCCGGGTCGGGCTAATTCAAAATGATCATTGAGTTTTCTATTATGATTTTCTCAACATTTGCCCAAAGTTGGGAAGTTGGCGGTGTGCTCCACCCCCGTGTGAGCACGTTAAGCCGTCGGTCCTGCGCCTGATCTCTCTCCGGTCGTGTCGGATTCCCGTCACATCGGACTACGAGAGTGAAGGATTAGAGTGTGCACTTGGGTACTATGCCTACCCGCGTGGTGGGTCTATGCACTAATAATCTCTTGTATGAATGAGGAGGCCTAAGCCCATCAGTGAGACGTTAAAGGGCTACTACATACTTAAGTAAGTACTTTACTGGATTGGCGTGCTACCAGTTCTATCAGTTTCACATATCGATTATATATTATGTAAATATATTGGTTTAATATTTTCTTAATTTTTTTTTGCAAACTAAAATTATTTTAAAATAAATAAAACACCTTAGTGAAACGATAGAAAAAATTTAAGCAAGAGAAAAAATGGAAATTGTGGATTTCAATGATCAATATATTAAACCTCTATTATATAAAAGTTCTTAGGGAATTTTTTTTCGTATTTTTATTCAACCCACTTATCAGTATTCATAGGAACGTCATGAATAGAAAATCAGATAAAGGGCTCTTCGGGTTTTATTGCGTTCTTAAAGGGTAAAAAGGAGGATGCACCGTGAATAAATGAACGATAAGATGCTAGTTTTGATTCAAAACTTACCTCACAATTTCATTTAAAATTATTTTATTCCATAGATGTAATAGACAACAGATACAATGATTCAAGTTCTGTATTCATAATTTGTTATGATATATAAATGCAACAGTAATTTATAAATACGTTTCTCTTTTATTGTAATAGATGTAATGATAAAAAAAATATAAACAGATTTAAAAAAGTGTAAAAATATCTATACGTATTATATTTTACAGTTCTTTTAAATAAATCTAATGAAAGAGAAACTATTTTTTCAATTACTTTCTATTATAATAATTATTCTGTAGGACTGTATGTGGCGAAACTCCGCGTGAAGACATGGATCTAAATATTTTATGTAGGTGCAGGTGTTTTGTCTTCGTGGGAGAGTATATTTGGCGCAATGCTCACTAGCGAAAGGGAGTTGAGGACAGTGGCCACCTTCTGCGAATCTGTTATTTCGCTGAAGGAGGCACATGAGAGGCAGAAGGAAGATTCTATGGACGCTCCTCTTTTCCGCCGCAGCTGGTTAGGAGGTAGGAGGCGTAGATTGCGTCAACCTATCCCCTGGTGCTCCACTAAAGGATGGGGAGGGTATCGCTGGGTTTTGGTGAGTATTCTCGCTTACTGCCAGTGAGTCCCTCACTCTCGTTTAGATTTTGTCTGAACGGGGTTCGTAAAGGGATTTCCCAGCGTGAAAAAAAAGCTGTTTTGACCTGTCAAGAAAGATCAAGATCAACAATTGGATCTGATATACAACATAAGCACATTGTATATGTAGTGCCTATATTTCATAATGACCACCAATTTAACAAAAGCCGCATTAATTAATAGCATAAATGATACATCTCTTCTCACACATGAAATTAAATTGTAAGATACCAATACGATCGACAAGTAAATGCAATATTTCTCCGTTACATCAAAGTCTCATAAAGGTGTCATTTCACTCGTGTT
The DNA here is from genome assembly GCA_015832385.1 of Elymnias hypermnestra. Classification (NCBI taxonomy): domain Eukaryota; kingdom Metazoa; phylum Arthropoda; class Insecta; order Lepidoptera; family Nymphalidae; genus Elymnias; species Elymnias hypermnestra. The sequence goes on from JACTOM010000824.1 coordinate 4,280,073, forward strand.
TAAATCGCATTCATCGCCAATATAAGAAATACTGATTACGCCAATGAATAATTAAACTATTTTTCATTGTTTCTAATTGTTTAATCATATATTATACTCTATACATGTTCTAGTTATATCATTGTTTCTTGTCCTATACCTTTCTTTCTATATCCATAAGTTTATACATAAATGTCCTTGACTTACCTTATGTATAATTAATTTTTAGAACAACTCTCACAAAAATAATCTCGCAAAATACATTTTTCTAAATCAAATTGTGTTATTTTAGTACAGAATAAAACCCATATTTCCACGATATCAACTGCGAGAGAGAAGTCTTGAATAACAGGTAGCAATTGCATAAAACCTACCCTAATTCTAAAGTTTAACATATAATCCTCGCAATATACACAAAAAAATTTTTAGACGAACATTATAGAAGTTTACACTGTCTCTCATAATTAGCGAATTGTGTTATTTTAGTTCAGTGCAAAATTTTTTGTGGTTGTCGAGAGGCGCGCCAGAATTTATATTCCGCACTGCGACTCATAAATTTGAGCCAACGTCCTAGTAACGCTAGTTGTTCTACGTGCGCTCACATCGCGAGCCCTGATAAAATGATCATTTTTTGTTATCCTATAAAAAAAATCATATCTAATGTCTGAGAATCTGAGACAAAGATATATTAAGCTAAGATATATCTCTCTTCAAGCGTCAACTTTGCTAAGACTTTCTGATAATACACTCATTATATCTGCGAGAGCAAATCCTATATTTGTGTAAAGCGATTAACTAACAAGCTTAGAGTAAATCACATTTAATAATCATGATAATTTCGTTTTATATAATTATATATATATATATATTACTTTGTATTTGCATGCCATTCTATGTCAGATTATTGCACTAACTCTGTAAGTTAACACCCATGTCTTTACAATCTGTAACAAATGATTTTAATTTGGCAACGCAGTAAGTAAGTAGCTGCCCATTAACGTTACCCTGCTGGGCACGGGCCTCCTCACTCCGAGGAGCGAGGGTTTTTAGAGCATAGACCCACCACTCTACTCCACTGTGGATTGGCAGGCATAGTACACAAGTGCACTCTCTATCACATCACATCGGACTATGACAGTGAAGGCACTGTCATAGTCCGATGTGACGGGAATCCGGCACAACCGGAGAGAGATCAGGCGCAGGATCGACGGCTTAACGTGCTCTCCGAGGCACGGGGGTGGATCACACCGCCAATATCTCAACTTCGGGCAAATATTGAGAAAATTTTAATAGAAAACTCAATATTGTTATTTGAATTGGTCCTATCTGGGACTCGGACCCGGGGCCTCATGTCAGCAGTGCATCCTAACCAATAGACCAATGAGGCAGTCAATTTGGCAACGTATTAGGTAATTTTAAATAGATTTCTTATTAAATACTATCACATTGTTTTGGACTACGCAAGAGCAGGAAATGCTTTAAAAATTAGTTAGTGTTACAATGTAGGTTTAATCTATGTATAGAATTAGTTTACGAAATATTAAATCGAAGTTCATCAGTTTAGTTCGACATGAGGACGTTTGGCAGCAGACTTTAATTAAAGGAGATCAGTCAATTGCAGCAGCGACATATCAATTTCTATTGAAGACTTGACATTACCGTTTACGTAACTAAATCGAAATCACTTTACAATGTACATATGTAGACAAAATATTCAAACATTGACTAGACTGTTTGTCCAAACCATCTTGTTGTGAATTATTAAAGGCTTGTGAATATGATAATTTCAACATATACCACATTTCTTTTATACAAACACATAGTGAGCTAGTCTCATTTCTCTATACAACTTAGATAGATAGAATATACTTTATTGTACATCACAAACATTAAACAAGTGATAAAAAAAACAAAACTTAGCGAGCGGTACAAATAGGCGACCTTATCGCTTATTAGCGATTTTTACCAGGCAACCTTACACAATATTACTAAACATTACGTTTAATACACATTTGGCGGTCTTCGACAACACAACCGACAAATGTATATTAATCGAATATATAAATCGAATCGTGAACCTGAAGTGGCAATGGGCGGGCATATAGTCTGAAGGACCGATGGACGTTGGGGGCCGAAGGTACTGGAGTGGCGACCCCACACCGGACGGCGCAGTGTAAGCTGACCCCCCACAAGGTGGGCCGATGATATAAAGAGGGTCGCTGGTAGCCGCTGGAAGCAGGCAGCAGAAGTTCAGGCCTTGTGGACGTCATGACGTGAGACCTATCTAGCAGTGGACGTCTATCGGTTGAAGCGACGACGACGACGACACATTTGTCTCTCTTCAAATATTTGCATATAATATTAAATAATTTAAAATTTTGTAGAAACAATCAGAACTCAGGATAGCAATGTCATTTTAACCAATCGTATTTAAATAATTCTCAGTAAATAATGTTTTACAACACAATTTGAATTTGTAATCTACGCAAGAATAAGTTTATTTTGCATTGTTAATAGCATAACTAGCTCTGCGGTGATTGTGGCATGCCATGCTAAGTTCCGTCTATTTTCTAACGAATATGTTGGGACATTTAATACATGAGAACGTCTTATACATCTATAAACGTGGCGGAACGCGCGGTAAAGAACTTTTTTTATTGCTTACAGTTTAGCGCTTGACTCTAATCTCACCTGATGGTAAGTGACGGTACAGTCTAAGATGTAAGCGCGCTAATCTGGTAAGAGGCGATATACCTCATATGGTTTCTACATAGCATCGTACCGGAACACAAATCTCTTTGTTTGGCGATACGTTTTTGCTGGTAACCAGTCCAGTCTCAGATAAATTAGAAATATAATTTTCTAAATTCGTCTTACCGGGGATCGAAGCCAGGGTCTCTGCTAGCAAAGCGAGTACTCGCACCACTGAGCCAACGAGGCAGTCATAAGAATGAGTCTTTGCAACGTTGAAACGAGCTCTGTAAATGCGGCGCGATCGGTCTAATTCCATTGTTTATTACAACAACAACTTTTCATCAATGTTTTCTTATGACGTAAAATTATCGTCCGTAAACCGAATTTACAGGCAACCAGTTTTTTTATGCATGATTATAAAAGATCGGAAGCTATCGAAAACAAAAGAATGAATGTTATTGTAGCTCAAAATTTCTTTACTAATGCAAATAAGTTAACCAATATATAACTTTTTTATTGCATACAGTTTAGTATTTGGCTGTAGTTTCACTATATGGCCCTCAAGAAGTAGTGCTGCTTTCAAGGATTTTAGCGTATACTATAAGTAAGCGTGTATCGAAAGTTTTTAATTATAAGTAAAATTAAAATCATAAAATTTACAACAAATCATTAGAGTGCTTTTTTATTACGATAAAAAGCATTTTGCATTACTAGTTGGTTTCATCACAAGCAAATGCTTATAACTGTAATGACACAGGGGTCTGTTTACTAAGGGCCTTAATGGTTATAGTTAGGCTCACCACATTACTAACACCATTTTAATGATAGAAATATATCGAACCAACAATTTTGCAACGACTTTTGGGCATATGTTATGACTGAATAATAAACTTCAAGCCTCTTTTAATCGTAAGCAAATTGTTAAACTGATTTCGTTTCCTATTCATCTCATTCCCAGAACAGTACCCAAAGAAACTTTAATAGCTCTATATTTTAATTGTCTAATAACTGTAATATACAGTCGTTTATTATAAACACAACTAAGTAACTAATTAGACAGATTTAGGTAAACTTACGCAGAAAATACTTAACAATACTTTACTTGAAACATTATTTTTGACTACAACTTCATTAATTTAGAAAAATCAATAATAAATAAAACACTGTATGTGTCTTTTGAAACTACTCCTAAGAGTGAATATATATTAAAAAAAATTAACAATATTTTATTGTATATTATAAAATCATGTTTTCCTCTTTTTTATATTCTATAAATTAAGTATGTAAATCTAAGTAATATAAATTACTATATTGTTGAATTCTTTTCTTTCGTAACTTACTATTAACGACTTTATTTTATATATTTATGTATGTATATGTATAATATTATAAGTAATATAGTAAAGTATATGTATCTATCTCTGTTTAGTTTCCAAGAATAAATGTTAGTTTTAGCTTATATAGTCTTGCAATACCTGTAAGTCTATTGACTAGTTTTAATTTCGTCTAGGGTTGACCTTTTCATTAAGTAGGTTTCAGAATATGTTAAAGTATTTTTTCATATTCGGTAAGTAAGTAGCAGCACATTAAGATCCCACGGCTGGGCACAGTCCTCCTCACTCATACGAGAGAGGGTTATTAGAGCATAGACCCTCCACGCTGCTCCACTGCTGGTTGACAGGCATAATACACAAGTGCACTCTCTATTCCTTCACACTCATAGGCCGGTGTGACGGAAAGAGATCAGACGCAGGACCGACGGCTTAACCTGCTCTCAGAAGCATGGGGTAGATCATACTGCCAATTACTCAACTTCGGGAAAATATCGAGAAAATCTTAATAGGAAACTCAATATCGATTTTTGAATTGGCCCGACCCGGAACTCGAACCGAGGACCTCATGTTTATGGCCAAACATGCTAACCATTAGACCAATGAGGCAGTCCAAATTCGTTAATGAATATATTTATCTATCTACTCTTATTTATCACACAAAATCTTTTATATTAACATAAAGTACGAGAAATAAAAATTACTATCTAAGGTTATGTAATCCTCGCAATATAATGATAAACATGGTGAACCTAACTGTAGAATATCGTCTATTTTTATCTGATTAAATATCAACACAACGTAGCCACAGCCTGGAATAAGCAATTGCATTATTGTATAGACTCAAACCGTAATAGCGGTTTAGTCATAAAGCTTAGTGTGGTAATACAGTTTATTGCATTTTAATTAGCTCTTTACAAATTAAATTCCGGATGTTATTGAGCTCTATGTACAATATTTACTAAATTGTAAAATGTTTACTGTTAAATGTTTAAAATTGTGACTATAATGCTTTTATAACTAGCAAAACATAACTTCGTTTCTTACTTCCGTAAAATAAACAAACAGTACTTTACTTAGTTTATTTCTACGTTAGAGTTGTGTTAGAAAGATTATTTTCTTATTTTAATTAGTGCAGCTTATATAAATTTATAGGTTTGAGTGTAATAAAGATGAAACGTGAAATTTTGTGCATAGTTGTTTGTTATTTTTGTACAAAAAAATTTGGCATTTTGGATAATATTACAATAAGCCAGAACTTTAAATTTTAATATTATAACAAAATGTTTTTTTCCTTTAAACTTGATGAGATACAATGTATAATCTACAAATATGTGTTAAAGTACATAAAATAATTATAATCGACAAAAAATTCTGTCGATAAATACATAGAAAACATTATAAAATAATGAGAGAAAGAAATGGGTAAAGTTGAAACCCCTACAATCTAAACAATATTTCGTAGCAACAATTTTATAAGACACTGATTCAAACACAATTAACTGTACTTAAATGTCATATTTTCTTTTGTCGGATAATTATTTTGCCGAGGTAATTATATTAATTGCTTCTAGCGGCATATTAAATATACCCCTTTTAAGGAGAAATTTTATGACTACTCTTATTTAACATATTTTTATTATTTATTAATATATTTTTCCGTTATGAAAAAGAGCTAGTAAACGAGCACACAGTTTAATGAATTACAATTGTTAAGTGATGCCATAGACATTTGCAGGGAATTACCAAAACGTCGTCAGTCAAAAAGGCTTTTATGTTTTGTCTGTTTGCCCATTCTCACCCCAAAGCCCTGGGCTTGTTGTACCCTCGCCTATGCCATTGCATGTAAGCTTCTAACCTCTCTTCATATCGTTTAATTAAACGCAAGAGCTCAAGTCTATCACTAAGAGATTCCAACTTAACATGGTTATAAAGATTTTCAGCTTACATTATTTCAATAAACTACATCTTTCTTTAACAGTTATTCTCTCTTACGTCCCTCCAGAGCTTTCCTCGCTTACGATCTCGTATTATCTCTACCTTTCTTTTAATAGCTAATTTACATTTAATACTACCGAATTAAAATATAACATTAAATTGGGTGCTAATTCCACGTTAGGAAGGCATCGTATACCTTAGCTTCCTTGTAAAATTACATCTTAAGTTTTACCTAAATTCCTGTCTTCAAATTCCTCTTTTTTAGCAGTCTGTTTAATTCTTGAAGTAACTTTTAAATTCCTCAATAAGACTTAAGTTGTTGTTAAAGCTACGATTTGAATTACATCCTAAGCAGAAGTTCTTTTATTTTTATTTTAAGTTTATTTAATACGTAAACATGGAGGCATGTTAATAAAAAATAAGCAAATATATATGATTTAATGAAAAAAAAAGAATTATGCATCGTACAGTATTCTTTTAGTTGATCTTGATCTAGTAATACAAGGAGAACTAAAACAGATATCTTCATATTAGTTATAAATATAAGCTATCCAAATAGTTGCATCACACAAAAACTGAAAGTATTTATAATATATTATTTAAATAATTTTCTGCTATCTCTTTATAAAATTAAACAAATTATTTTAATCTTTCACTAAAAGTGCTCACCCTTAACAGTATCGTACATCAACGTTTTATGTACCCAGCTTTTGTAAATAGAAATACGAGGTTGATGAGAAACAAGAACCATTTCCAAACAAAGCGACGGAGGCTTTGGCTTGCTTTAAATATAATAACGGAAAATGAGAAATATTTTCAAAGATTTGCAAACGAAATGTTTTTTCTTAAAATCATATCTTCCCTACGGTACTTTCGACCGTTGGGACGATTTGGATCCTCGGCTTTACCACTCTGTACACATATACTGGTTGAAATTCTACGGGATGTGGTATTATAATTTTATGCCAACAAATCCTATCTTTTGGTTGCGCTTTTTGTACACAATGACGGTTTTATGGCTGGTGTGCTTCCTGCCTTGCATTGGAGAGGTTGTTTATTTGCTAAGGCGACGTGAAAATATTGGTGACGTCGCAGAAGGGTAATATTAATCGTTATTTTTTTCATTTTACTTTGTAAACCACAAATAAATATCTAAAAATGAATATTTCATTCATATGTAAGCTTCAAAACCACTCTGTTGAGATAAAACTTTATGCAATTATTTTAGTAGAATTATATGAAGTAGTTGTCTGCCAGCCCGCAGTGGAACAACGTACTGGGTATATGCTCTAAAAGCCTCTCGATGAAAGGAGGCCTGTGCCCAGTAGTGGGACGTTGATAGGTTGCTACTTACCGTACGTTATATGGAAATCATTATGCATCTTATTGCTTGCTTTATTATCTTAGAAAAAGAAAATTTATGTATGGTGTCTTTAAGTTTTATAGTGAGAAATGTTTTAGTACTTCACACAAATAAATACTATTTACTAATCAACAAATATATTGTTGATTTCTGCAAATATGTAAATGTTAACGTACACTTCAATATAAAACATTATTATAGGTGAGTTTTCAGCAATTAGTAAAAGGTAATGTTATTAAATAACGCCGATGATAATAAGGTCGTTAGCTGTATAGTAATAAATAAAATGAAAGTTTCTTTTTGTAGTGCTCACAAAGCAATATTTGCGTAATTAATGTTAATGTTTGTACACTATAAAGTAAAAGAAATCTTACAAAAATATGTAATTTTTTTTTTATTTTGACTAATTTTATTCAAAACGGCTTCATTGCATTTTATTCAGATTTGTCTTGAAGAAAATTATCGAAGCGGGAAATAGTTAACGTATAGATAATATCATAGCAATTTAGAAATTTTTTCAAGGGTAATAATATAAAGTTAAATATTAAGCGGTCACAAAATGTCTACGTATAAAAAGTTATGCAATATTTTAGATATACACACTTTGCAGGCTTTACCTATTTCTGAGTGAAATGTACACGTATTTTAAAATCGTGGTGTTTTGGCTGAATAAGGGTAAAATTTTAAACCTTCTGAAATTTTTACATTGCGAGGAATTCAAACCGGAGGAGCGAGAGCACAGGGTGATTTTGAAAAAAAGCATTAAAACGGCGCGTTTCGTAATGACGTACTATTCTACTATGTGTGTCGGGGCGGTCTCGGGTAAGCAGTGTTTTATTATTTATGTTGTGCATTTTTAAAAGGATATCTTTTATTTTTCTTGCCACAAGTAGAAGTGTTGTTTTGGTGTAATCCATTTATCATATATTTCTATGTCAATTTAACATCATTATTGTTATTTATGTTATTACCTAATTCTCAAACCTTTTTCATATTTTTAATACTTTATAGACAGATAGTTTAGTAATTTGTTCCATCTTTTTTGCAGTTAGTTCTATCATTACTTTAATCAATTTACGAGTAGCAAGCTATCTTCATTTATATTAAGTAAAATCTGTATTATATTCTATATATCTGTTAATATTATGATTTACTGGTAAGTAAGTAGCAGTTCATTAACGTCCCACTGCTGGGCGCAGTCCTCCTCACTCCGAGGAGCGAGGGTTTTGTAGAACATAGACCCACCACGCTGCTCCACTGCGGATTGGCAGGCATAGTAAACAAGTGCACTCACTATTCCTTCACACTCATAGTCCGATGTGACGGGAATCCGACACGACCGGAGAGAGATCAGGCGCAGGACCGACGGCTTAACGTGCTCAGGGGGGTGGATCACACCGCCAACTTCCCAACTTCAGGCAAATATTAAGAAAACCTTAATAGAAAACGCAATATTGGTTTTGAATTAGCCCGACCCGGGACTCGAACCCAGGACCTCATGTCTGTAGTCAAACATGCTAACCACTACATCAATGAAGCAATTTAGACAGAGATTTACTGGTAACAATGTGTATATAATACGAATGTTAACAATTTACCATAATATGAACTGTGATAATTGAATTAACTTATTTTTCCTACACAGTAAATCAAGCAGAATATCTCATCAAAGGTTTTTCCTTATAAATTATCATTAAGACCTAATTATCATATAAATTCTCAATCAAATAAAATATCTGTTTTATAGAACAAACTATAAAAGATCACTAATAGAATATGACCCAAAACAACGCCTATATTTACTTATAAATATAATTGATGTATCTGTTTGCATTATTAAAATAACAACATTGAAGTATATATCAATGTTTTCAAGGTACTTAAAAATTAATTAATTCTTTGTCAGTCTTGTCCTATTTATCAGTCTGTAGGATTTTGCTTATCTCAAAAACCACCGATCTTAACACAACTTTTACTGGCATATAAATAAAGTGTAACATAGGCCATTTTTTTAAAACTTCTATGGCCACCCTGAATTCCAATCGAGTAAATCATCATTCATATTCATTTGAATTAACTTGTACTTTAAATATATTTATATAAATTTTAATATAAGCGTTTCTGAGTAGTTGCAATTTTGTTGCCGCTCACTGAAAACTTTGATATACTGCCCACTAACGTGGAGTACCCGTATTTTGATGTTTACCAAAGGCCTCTATATGGAATTATTTATCTACATCACGTAAGTTTTTATTAAAACAGTTCTCTTATTTGCAATCTCCTTCGCAAAAAAATATTATTATGAATCTCTTTAAAAGCAATTCATATTATATTAACTCACTGATAAAGAAAACAGAGGAAATTAAAAATAATATTCCACATTAATAGAGCAGTTCCATTTATTACCTTAAATACATTATAAAGGATTTAAAATAAACAGAAAGATCTGAAAGTTTTATTGTATTTTTGTTAACTACTTCATTACTTTGATGTTTAAATTCCTAATTTAGAATAACATTTATTTCAAGTGATAATACTTTTCTAACATTATACGTTCATAATGAAAACTGTTAAACATTTTTTTTAGATGTACTACAAACCCGCAACATGTATAATAGACGGGGTTATGGATACTATTCTTGCGGCCTTTATAGCTTCTGCAAGTAAGCCTTATTCGATATTTTTTTAGAAATATTTAGAAATAAATAATTCCTTCATATATGTTACATACATTTTACAAAATTGGTAAAAAATTACACTGATTCATATAGACACAAAATACACAGGTCAGAAGTGAAACTTCTTTGGTAAACTTATTTTTAAATCTTGTTTATATTTATACGAATCTAAAACTTTACATTTCCGTGACTTAGAGGGAGGGAAAAATGAAGTTGTTGTATGTTGGGCATTTAATGAATTTAATTGTCATTAAAATATTGATAGTGTCGAAAGTTAATACAAATATTTTATTGACATCTCAAATGACGAATTGTAAATAAAAGTCACGTGTTTTTCTCAATATTACAAATTATTAATTCAATTTTGTGTTTGAATTTAAATTTTAGAAAGGAAAATTTATGCAATATATTTATTTTATATTTTATGAGAAATATTATATTGAATCATTAAATGTTGAGTGGCAAATTAAAATGCCACATGTTATATGTAAATATTAAAACTACCTAACCTTCAAACGAATTAGCATATAAAATGCTGCACATCTTCGTGACGCTAATCAAGCGTTTCATCTGTAAAAGTTTTACTTCAAAACGAACAGGTAAATGACAAATTCCGAACATAGTCGTCAATATAATCTATAAAAAATAGAAATTGATGCTTATAATAATCATAATAAATTTTTATTCAGAGCAACATTTGACTCACATTGTGCGTTTACAAACTTATTACTATGTTATGTAGACAACGTACTGTGGTGACAATGTTAAAGCCCAACTAAGGCAGATTGAGTTGGCTCGAACAGGGAAGTACCACGAAAATAATACCGGCGTAAAGTAACAACATACATAGTTAAATACTTTTTAATTTTATGTTTATCTAATAATATTGGATTATATAAATAGAATAACTAGACTAGAATATATATTATGTGATACATATATGATAGTTTTTGTAAAATAATTATCAACGGACACACAGATCCCTACATCTGATTTGTGACGGCGCTTACGCATCTAAGTACCTCGTTCGCCCCATAGGGACTGACACATGGGACACAACCACGTCTTAAAATCACGCTCCGGTCATATTTCTTTTCTCTGTGAAATCAACTCGCGTTACTACTCATATAATTATCGAAGTAATAATTATAATAATCAAAATGAAGACAATCTCAAAACACCCTTCAGGCAAACGCAGATATATAAGAACTCGTTTACCGTGGAATTTGTTGGATTATGGAACTCACTACCATTACGCAGGCGTCGGTCCGAATCACTACCAATTTCCAAGCATCGTTTAAAGGAATATTACTTATCTCAGGATAACTAAAATATAAAATGATTAAGTTCATAGCTATTGTATATATTACATTTACGCCCATATCATATTATTTACATACGTATATATAAACA